>OZ024918.1:49254424-49332469 GCA_964017125.1 Flabesymbios commensalis | reverse complement strand
TTTTTGAAAAACAATTTCAAATATTGCATACAAAACAGTTAAATATTTTTCAACATCATAAATACATATTGGGTCGATAGAGGTCATCCCAATGATCACACTGGAACAAAAAGTTTCCATTTAAAATGGTATTGTAGCATATCAAATATAAAAAAAATAGTGTGGTTAATATCATACAACAGGCATGCGACGTCATTTCCACTTTGTTGTTTGGTTGATATCAAATCATATCACATTATTTCAACCACATTTATTAATTTATTCATCCATCAATTAATTTATTGATTTATAAATCCACCCATCTATACAATCATCCATCTAATCAGTATTTATATTCATTCAGATGGTTGGGTTGATATATAAAAGTCATAAAACACTTTATGGCAATGTATCTCCAAGAAACCAACACGAATATATATACTAGAAATACATAAAGCATTTCAGATTATATCGATATAGTCAGGTATTGTCAATCTTACAAAGGTTGCTCTTGTGTAAGGAAGCAAGGCCATCATGGTCATTAAAAATCTCCAAGATGAAATGTTATAAACTGAAAAGGACATTCATACCCAGTCATAGTAACGTCATGTTCTACATCATTAGCTTCTCTGTATTGCTTTGTAGATCAAAACAATTGAATTGTGTTTTGACACTGTTTAGGCCTATAAACCGTGCGGATTTCATTTCTAAACACAAACTGGTTAAATTATCTACAACAAGTTTCGTTTTAGTATTTTTCATATAAACTGTCAACCAGCTTTAATAACAGGAAAAATTATGAATATTGTCACACTGCAAAATAGTTTACATATATTTGACTACTACTCATACTGTTACATTACATATTCTTTGATCTGTTTTACAGTATGATTGGACGGGCTCGTACCGTTGAGAAGTTTCCTTTGGTCATTTCCACTACATACAACATTCCTTTCCTGCTTAACGTCCCCGGCAAAGGCAATGTGAGTCTAACTGGATAGATTTCAAAAGATTGGCCAATTGTGACTGCTTTCTATAGATTATTGCACGTAGCGTTCTGTGCGCTACAGTACTCCTCCTGCTAGACGTCACTGGACACAGTTTCATACCAGCTTTCCCTGCTACATCAGTGTTTCTGATCTGTCGTCATGTCGTCAGAATTGACGACAAGCTTCCCCCTCTGACGAAAAAACATTATATTCTGACGACAATGATATATATCCAGACAATTTTTTTTGAAAAATGTGTTGTTTTAAAGCTTAAAATGTACCTTTAGATATCACTAGAAGACACCTGAAGCCTTCTATGAAACAAAAAAATTCCCAGTGGAGCATGCCCCCGGACCCCCCTAGAGTTGTGATCCCCTTTGGTGGCCGTTCACCGGAACCCGCGCCTGCGTGCTGACTCCAACACCAGGTTTGGAGTCAGAATCGTCATATTGTCTGACTCCAACTTTTTTCATAGCCAGAAACACTGTACATATTAATTCACCCAATCGTATCGCTATAAATGCCTTTTTCACGTAAATCCACACCAACCCTGTATTTCAGACGCCATTTTGATGTACACCCTATCACCAGCCACCACGAGGTAGATAGGCCTACACACTAAAAAACCTTCAACTGCCTAACATATTCCAATAGAACCAAGTGTCATAATTCTACTACAAAAAAAGTTTAAAATGAATATTTTGACCCCATATACTGTCATAAACTGTCAATATGAAAGTTAAAACCTGAATTCTGAAAAAAATTATCATAATATTCCAATATGTTGATTTATTTAACCTAATGTGATAGATTTGTCTGGTTATCTTTCAAAATAATGTAGGCCTATTCTATTGAAAGGATGCCCAAAGATAACGACCTGCATTAATCTGAGATGTAGTTTCCTAATTGATAATTCTGAAAAAGCTAGGTCCCTATATATTTCTAATTATAAGCTAAAGATATTCAAAAAACAAAAGGAAAACTATTTATATCTATGTGTATGTCTTTATCTATAATCAGAGATTCTAGTGTACTAAAACTTCTGCTATAATGTAAGAGAAAAATCCATTTTTGCTTATTCCAATTGATTTCGGTCCCAATGAAAATACCTGCGTTATGAGTTATATTGACTGTTTGTTTTTATTTAACTAATTCCTGATTACATTTATTTGATTTACATCTACATAATTTTATTTTCCTAATTAAATTATATTTTGGGGTTGTAAGATAAGCGACAGAGGTCGCTTGCAGTTTTAGCGTTAGTAAATTTAAATGGGTTTAATTCCATTTTTTCAATTCCAATTCCTGATCCAATTCCTTTTTTTTATTCCGAGGCTAACTCCAATTCTTTTATTTTAATTTTTTATAATTCCAATTCACATTCCAATTCCTAATTTCTTATTCCTTCCTAATTCCTGACTTTTTTAATATGCTATAAAATTATCTGATTTAAGGCACAAACTATTTTATTGTGCGAATAATAAACAACACTTTTTGTATGCAAGAACATTTTTATATAAGTAGTAAATCAATCAGAATCAACTAAACTAATTATTGTGACATGTATTTTAATATAACTTCGTGTTAAATTCTTGGTCATTACATTGGATATTTTGTATAATCTTTGTATATTTGTTTTAGCGTAAACAAATAAATAAATGAAGTATCGCGCGAATTTAGAGCTAAACTAATATTGAATGAAAAATACTGAAATCATCAGTGAACCATTTAAATAAATTATGCGTGCTGTCAGATAATAACAAGTTACATGTGTTTTTTTTCAATTGGTGGTGTTGTATTGTTATGCCAGAGCTATAAAACTGTCACGGTCAGCAGGTCAACACAGTGTTATCGTCACCACACCCCCGCCTCTCCCGCCCTCTGTTACATCACACCTCTTTACTTTTGAAAAACCCTTTATATCCACTGTCATGTTATTAGAGTTTATTGACATCATTTAGTGCTTTATCAAATTTAATTTATTGATAGGAATATCATGATTGAATATATAATTTAAAATTAGGTCTGTAATATTTATATTGTGATATAATTGTTTGTAGTAATTCGACTGGTAGACACATCAGAAAATAAAATACAAAGACTCAGACAGGAGAATAATTGACTTTATGACTTAGATGGTAGAGCTAAGCCACCCCTTATCCACCCACCTTATGCTTACCGAAAAACTGACTTTATTAGCTACCGTGGTCGTTGTTGCTTATGTAGCCAAGTGTTTCTACAAAAAGGTTGTTATTACTATTTACTATTTAATTACGATTGGGTTGATATCTAGTTAGGTTGTTGCTATTATATATTATGCTCCTGAACATAAAATACAAAAATATTACGTAAATACAATTTAAAAAAATATATGTTACGGGAATATCAATAAAAAACTGACATATTCTGCTTTTTTTAAAAAGGCAGCAGTTGGTTAAAATACTAAAATAATGTTTAATTTAAACCTGGAACGACCAAGTCACAATTCCTAATATGGGAAATAATAATGCGAATACATGTCTTATTCAATTCTTCAAATTAACAATATGTTGACGTTTAGAGAAAAACATAATTAAAATGTATTGTCCACTGTTGACAGCAGACATATAAAATCATATAAGTGTAGTAAGCGTAAACGTCCACCATATTTATTGATTGACCGCATACCATCTGCCATTCATTATATATATATTTCTTGTTTTATTTCAGTGTATAGCTGGTGAGGTATATGATGTAGACGATGTGTGTCTGAACAGTCTAGATAAACTGGAGGTACATCCCACATTTTATAAACGTGATGACGTAGAAGTGGTGACGTGTGAGGAGCCTACGTCACGTCTCACGTGCTCCACCTACTGGCTCATCAACTATAAACCCTGCCTACTAGATCTACCCATGATAAACGACTATACTTTAGAAATCGCTACTGTCAGTCAGCGATATATCCCTCCTGAAGAAAGAATAAGTGGATATATGACCAGTGAACAAGTGCAAATCAAGACGGGATAACTATGCTGTAAAAATATTGCGAGGACAGTATAATTATAATTTTTTAGGTGATTATAAGTTTAGCAGAACGTTGATCCCCTTTTTTTTCATTAAACCCATTATAACACCACTCACCCACATGTCCAATCCTGGGTAGGCCCACGGGCCTTAACATCTTTCACGTATAGGCCTACCTGTAATTTGACGGAATTCTAAATCAGTTCTAAATAAAAACACTTCCTACTTGAAAAAAACTGCATTGAATGAAAGTGGGCTACATGATTGTGATGTGTTGGTTCATGTAACATAAGGAACTATAATATTAGTTGAAGGAGCGTGCAGCGCGTGGCCTTGCGCGAAATTAACGTCGATACACTGGTTTCAACCTTGACTCGACGATCCGGCGGCCACGTCCACTTTTCTATAGGCCTGATAATGAAAATAATAATTAATAAAAATTAGTGTCCATTATAACAGATTTCAAAATGCACATTTATCGTCCTGCTTTATGTATCAGTAGGCGTACAAATATAAGTTTCCAGGGGCGGAACCCGAGTTTTGAAGGGGGGGGGGGTCCGATTGAATTAGTAAAAATAGTAAGTGCCAATCAATGATTTTTCAGTCTTCTCAGCTAATATATAATTATGGTGACTTGAGACACTACTTTTAACTTGACTTTAACTACTTTTGACTGTGAAGTACCGATATTTTGATGTTGAGGCAATTTCTCTTTGGATCCCCCCTCCCCTCCCCTCTGGATCCGCCTCTGGATCCAGGTAAGGCCTACATTGTATACGGTATAACAATTGTATATGGATTTATTTAAACTTGTTGAAATTAACAAATAATTTGCTGATGTAAAATCAATTGTGCTTGTTGTAATAGTATATTACCCGGCTAAGCCAAGCTACTCACATTGCGTGAAGCTCGGCCGCACTGACGACCATTTTTCCACAGCCGCCCGTGTAAAAAAGACAGTGACTCCGCCTACCGATAAGACGGTAACGGTGTTGGCCCTAGTCAGCTAGCGCGCTTTGGTGATCACAGTAGAACCAAGCCCGCTAAAACATGGCGGTCAGTTTGTCAGAGCCTTGCGATGTTATCAGGGTAATAGTATATAGACCACCTGGCAAAAAGGTAGATTATTTATTGACGACTTGACAATTATGAAATAGCAATTGTAATATAAATCACAATTCTATCGATAACATTTTCACCAACATGAACATATAAATGACATATCAGTTCAAACAATATAACAATATCACGATGCTAGATATCATCTCCATATTTCATGCTAAAATAATTATTGACACAAAAGGACAAGGTATCTTATAATAGGAGTATTTACTATGTCGATTTCGACCAATTTAAATCTGTGTTAGTAACTACGAATTGGAATGGTCTATATGCCAAACAAGATATTCACAGTGCATTTACTATGTATTACCATAACATTAAATCAACATTGCTTTTTTGCCTTGTGTTTTTTTATGCATACAAATGACATTGGTTTGCAATTGCACGGACCATGATCATTTGTTTTGCCATTGCACGCCGGAATAGGCCTACATAGAATCATTGAATCGGTACTATAAAGACTACCACATTTTATCTAGGCAGTAGTTATCACAATCATTTTCATAAGCAGTTTGTGTTCAAAGCCGCCGCCTGGTCTTTTGGATCTAATTAGGGCGAATGCGTTTTACAAAATGCTGAGTTCTTTATTTGTCATGTGGAATGTGCACACACGGCACGTGTCAAATTAAGACTAATCCAGCAGACATAAGACGTTGAATCAATGTTGGTTTACCGTCGGTCCACCGGCTACGACGTTGGAAAAGCGTTAAACCAACATTGATTCTTTCGTTTGCTGGGAACTCAGAAGCCTTATATATCACACATTGTTCTTGAAACAAGTACCTAATTCTCATATCACTTTTAATTGAACACTGCTCGTACGTCTTCACACTACAATGTATCTTCCTTCTCGTTTTTTACATCAGTTTTTTTGTACACTAATTTGTGACGCGGAATGTACAAATACATCACGTATCCATTAAATCAAGAAAAAGGTATTATTCTTTAGACGACAACTGTTTCCTCACATCATTATGTAATGAATACTGTTCTCATTATCTTCACATTATTGAGCACCTTCCTTCTCGTTTTTTCATCACTTTCTCGTACTCTTCTATCTCTTCAAGGTACGAGACAGGGGGCCATCTGTTTTCTTCCACGTGTTTACGGTTGTCTGCTACTAGCGCTGGAAATTCTGGCCTGGACTCAAACGCTATGTAGTTTGTGCTGATAAAATGTAGGCACCAGTTACTAAGCTGAGGGGCAACGTGGATCTGTAAAAAAATATGATATTAAAAAAATAAGAGTAAATTAATATTTTTTGTTCGAGAAAATAGTCTGTAATCCCTCTAAATATATTTGCTTAGATATATTGGATATTCAGTTATATATCGTAGTGCATTTGTAATAGTGCACATAATGATTATGTTAATATTTGGACATTTTCGTTGCAAAACAGTACTGACAAAATGGGAGACTAATCGTATGGGAGTGAATAAAGGTAACTTTTTTTATTTTCACTGATTAGATGTGAGTTTTTTAACGTTGTTAAAGGTAGGCATTCACGTGACATTATGTATTTATGCATACTTTTATATTACTACTGATTATATATCATAATGTCGAGGAATAGATGGGTGCTCCATAAGAAGCTCCAAAATTGTTTTTGTGCTTGTATTTCATGCAATAGCATAAATAATATAAAAATTTGTGACCTCACAGATAAAGATGGCAGTTTTCTTAGATAACTGAATTTACAACGATGTATGACATTTTCTGATTTCTCGTCATTTGTTATGGATTTACAGAGCTGTAGGCTATTCAGGACATATTAATTGATTGTGAATGGGGCTGATGTAGAATATACTTTTAAAAATAGCATTTAAATTATGGTGGATAATGCTGTTCTGCGGTATATAATATTAAAAATACAAAAGATTTTGATCAATCACTCATGGGAATCAGTCAGCTAGACTAGCAGGTAGAGCGAATTCATGAAATAAAATGAAAATTAGCTTAACGCCTCATGTTCGCAGGGTATGTTATACCTGAGATGTGAGCAGAAGGCCTATGACATCTATTTCAGATTTCTCTATGTTCTCTCTACATGACTTGTCCACTTCTTTTGTGATATATAGCTCACATAGGCACACCAGTCGTGTCAGACAGAACTGGTTGGCAGCCACCATGAGAGCCACTGAGTCACCCTCCTCTATGGGCGCGTGATCCGTGTACATGTATTCAAGCAGAGCCAGGAATGTCTCCACTGTCAGATCCGGGATTGTTATCTAGAGAAAACAAACATTACACACATCTATACTGCAGTCCAACATCAACATTAAAGGCCAACATCAGGGGAGGATACAGTGTTGACACTCGACTGCCTTCTATATTAGCCCTTCTGATATATTCTATTGTTACTATTTTTCATTTATTTGAAGCTGGAATTTCTAACGCAATTTCCAGCTTCAAATGACGAGAAATATCTCTCATTATTATAACATCCCCAAAATGAATTTTTTTGATTCACTGAGCAACTAACATATCGGTTTCAGGCATATTTTATGAGGGTGTTATATTGTTTAATTGAATATCGTAGAATTATCCTTGTTTCTGGCGGATATATCATGGAATGTCATGCACAGTCTTTCTCTACATCCCGATTATAAAGTCATCAATGTGTTTGCATAGGGGCATACTGTGTGTTCTTCTCACCTCTGTCGTTTGCTGACTTTCACTAAAGTTTCCACTGAACATCGCCGCCAAAACTTCACATCTCGCTGACAGAACCGCCTTATGAGCAAAGATCTTTTTTCCTGGTAACATAAAATCATGTCCCTCGTTTAATTTATAAGTGCCGTTTATTTGTATGTTGTGTGAAATTACATTCATTGAACTTGAAATGAATGGTAATCAGTACATAATAAACAAATTTGAAGGGCTAATAAATAAACATTGTATTAGCATCCACGTTTAACTTCAAACGAATGCTAGCAAGTACAGATAGAATTAAGCCCTCATGATGCATTAAAGCATCATTTTATATCCATGAAAACATACTTGACTTTCCTAAAACAAAGGGTTTTAGAACGAAAAATTCCATGAAACTGGTTTACCAATACATGACAATTTTATTTAATTTTTAAACCACATCAAGTCATCTTCATCCACTACAAGTCGAGAATTGCGACAGCAATTCGCGGCTTGTAGTGGATGAAGATGACAACGGTAATCTCAGGCTTGAAAGGGTTAATCGTTTAAGCGATAAGCAAGACAATGTCGTTTTATTAGCAGCTAAATCACATTTATTGTGAATGAAGGCCTAGACATCAACATTTCCGAATGTTTGGCCCCAAGCTGAACAAATATGAGTAATTTTAACACAACTTCTAGTGAATGAAAATTTAAATTCTATAACTTAGCGCTTTAAACACACCTTCCACGTTAAATGTGATGTCAGACAGAAGAGGGGAGTTGAGAAACATTTGTTTCATTTTCTGCCCCGTCTCGTCGTTCAGGAATGTGCCAATGCTGGGATTGAGAAAGTCCTCTTCGTTTTTGCTGTTGACACAGATGGTTTCTAGCTGAGGTAAATTGAACATTCGACTGAGATTAATCACGTTGTCTAGCTCCTCCTCGCTGACGTCATCTTTAAATTTGGGAATCCCTGAAAAAGATAATATGGTATTTACCAGGGTTTATCATCTAAACAACTGGTTTTAACCCTTACAACGCTGAATTATTTTTGTTTAAACCATGGAGACTAAAATGTTTCTTTCAATTTGAAATCAGCATAAATGTCTTAGTTATCTCTTCTTGATTCATTTGAATACCTATGTTATGGGCATACGACCATTATAAATATTTTAATGCTTTTACTGCGTGACCGTCTTCAAACGTCAGAATCTGCCGTCTACAGACGTCAGATCCTGACGTATAAAGACGGTCCTTATTACTAAATTGCAGGCCGAATCTGCTATTAGATGCTGCATGAGAATTCCCGTTTAATGGCTGAGCATTCCCGTTTATTAATTGTGTTCCGGAGTTCCTCAATTTTTCGTAAACCCCACTTTTTTCTCTATGCATGTTTGTTCATTATGTTTTTTAGGCCTATTTCGTCAATGGCGAAAATAAAATAATAGCTAAACCAAAGAATCGGCTGTGTGCGATTCAGATTTATGCATTGCTTTATAATGGTTCAAATTAGTTGAGCTTCATTCAAAAAGTCATATTTCATTGGTCTACACGACCATTTGATAGACCATTTCAGTTCGGGACTCACTTTTGACAACATATTCTGAAGCAAATGCCAGTCCCTACGTTGAAAATGATAACTAGATTGGCACATTCTCAATCTATAACCAGATAACGTGCAAATTTCAGATCTGCCGGGGCCCTGGTGCAGTGGTTAAAGCTGCCTGCTTGGAAAGTCGGAGTTCGAACCCCGCTTTGACATTCAAGTTTCAAAAAAAACAATCTTTAATAAAGATTTCATATTGTGGGGAGCCTCCGTGACCGAGAAGTAGCGAGCCCGGCCTCACACCTCAGGGTTTAAATTTCGAATTCTATGTCTGGAGGGCAGTGTCATCTTATTCATCTCATCATGCTCAGGAGGTTCTCCTGTCCCAGTTTAGCCTATATGTTCACAAAGTTGGCCTAAAACTCCATTCGTTTTTGCAAAGTTCAAATGTCTGTTTTTTATCAATACCACAAACCTGTGTAAAGGAATTCTAGTAGTTTCACAAAGTGTTTGGCTTTGACTTCTCCACTCAGCTCCAGAACTGTTTGTGAGCGCTCATTATCCTCTGAGAGCTCCTCGTGCACATTAAGAAAACAATCCTTACTGGCGCCTGTATCTGATTCTATTTCCCAAAGCTGATTCATCTGCAGAAAAAAAACTGAGTTTAAAGTACCTCTCACCCTGCGTCATCAATTAACTTAAATTGGACAGTCTATTTTAGAAGGTCTTAAAAAAAATATTTTGTGAAACGCAGTGACGTCACCGTAAATCTTCTTGAATGGCAACTCGCCGAAAATAATGTTATATAAGTCCCCCATACTTCATTGTATAAGCCAGCTCGGTGAAAAAATTGGATGTCATGAGTTTCACAGAATAGCGCCATTTTTAATATAGATGGTTGTATTAGCTGAACATATTAAATGAACAGCTGGAGATCCTTTGTGTTCGCTATTTGGAAATCCCAAATAAATATGTCGATAGCAAACTGGCAGTCAATGCCGGTATCACTAGTATTATGTTAACAATCTTGTCCATTTTATTGAAATTATTTCACAAACTCAGATGTCCATATTAGTACCTGTGACTTGAGCGTTATACCAAACATCTCTCTGAAGTATGTTGATGAGGCTGAGAGTATGAGTTTGTGAGCCTGAAGACGATGTCCTTCAAGAAACTGAAAAACACAATCCGTGTGCTGGGGGCATTCCAGAGATGACTGCCACTGCTCAGCAAATGTGGAAGTCTCTATTTCAATCCACGGAGCTTTACCTGAGAAACATAAATAAGTCTTTACCACAAAATATGTTGTGCATTGGTGTCTTATATTGCGCATACTCCGCATAGACGTATGTGACATATTCTGTCACTTTCTTATCTAGGAAAGAGAAAAATAGCGTTAGGCTACAGTACTTTTGTATATAATATGCATTGATGCATGTATCATTGCTATCATCACAATAGTGACGTTTAATCAGTGCCACTGGCATTGATCTAACCATGGAACTATAGTTTTATGATCTAACTTATATTCAAAACTTGTTGGGAAAGTACATAACTACGTACTTAGCAGGACAAGGGTTAATACAACTTAGGTTGTAACGTTGGCCCAGCATTAAAAGTAACGTAGGGACAACAATTTATTATTGTTCGTTGCATCCCAGTAGACACAAGACGTTGAATCAATGTTGGTTTGACGTTGATCCACCGTCTACGACGTTGGACCAACATTGATTTAACGTCAGCATTGCTAGGATTGGTGTGATACATGTAGGTTACATTATATACTGACACGGCAAATACGAGACACTAAATCAATGTTGGTTTAATGATGGGCTAGTGTCGCAGACGGTGGGCCAACATTAAAGCAACACTAGACCAATGTATGGTGTTTGTACGGACTTGAAAATTAACATACCTGCTGGGGGCATAACTGGAGGAAGCGGTAAGGAAGATATTTTCTTTCCAAAAAACCCTTTTGATTTCCTTGTTGCTGCACCAGTAACAGCCATTTGTATCTGATAAAAAATACAGCATTGGTATAAAATAAGCCTACGTATATTTATTATGATCTATTTTAAAATGTATTCAGAATATTTTTTCAGTTTCTTTACGACCATAATAATATACATATAAACCATAATAATATACATATAGATGTTGTTCAGGCAACTTACAGCTTTATCAAAGCAATACTGTAATCCATCCCCTGCTAATGCACTGGTTTCAGCATATTGTAAACCACGTTTCTTTGCTTGCGCTTCTATCTCGGCAGTTGATACGAGGCCTTTGTCACTAAGTCGAGACGATCTTAGATCTGTTAGCAAAAAACGATTATTCCTTAAAATGTTGAAATAATATAGAAGTGTTCAAAGATAAAATATGGGGGAACATTTGAAAAAGTTTATTATTTTGATTGATATGAGAAATTAAAACAATAGGCCTATATAATACTGTATAGGCTAACCCATTAAAGTTGACGTCCATAATATTCGTCGAAATCAGTCCTACGCAACGTCCATAAAACCCAAATCTAATGCCGTATAATGCATGCGTCATATGTGAACCTTTCTGTTGCTGAATTGTTTGTTTCTGTTTTTCATCCATTTAAAACTAGAATTACTAACGCAATTTCCAGCAATTATCACAAACAGTTTTATAATTTCCAGTGGCATTTTATTTAGCTTGAAACCTTCATGCAACCGTATACAGGTCTAGGGCAAGAGCTTTTAGTAAAAGATTTCATTTTATATATTATCAATACTGCTATGCCGTTATATATGCGATCATCAGGTAATTGTATTACCATTAAAAGAGAAAGAGACTAAGATTAGAAATCGAATTATATTTAAAAAATATTTTACAATAATGTACCAGTCTACGTTGATTTTATGTAGCATATTTGATGATTATTTGTTTAATGCTTACCTGTTTTACATGCTACCAGGAGTACGGGTGCTGACGGGCAAAAATGAGTTATTTCAGGAATCCATTTCTCAAAACAGTTTTCTAAAGATGACGAATTTTCTATGGAGTAACACAATAAGAATATATCTGTTCCAGGATAAGACAATGGTCTCAGTCTGTCATAGTCCTCCTGAAAATTAACATTCACGTTGATTCAAGTCCATTACATTATGTAATTATACATGTAGGCCTAATTAACATAAATGCATTGGCTATTCTATGTATAGGCCTACCCGGTTCGTCTCCATTGTATAAGACGTATGTCATGTCTACAGGGCTATATATAGGCCTATGGTAATTTATTTTTATAGAAAAATAATTGGGTAAAACTGAATACATTTTAGTTGAGTGATTGTTATAATATATGCATATCGTGCATATAATTACTTGAATGTAATCACTTTCTAGTAGAATGCTGTGAATCATTTAAAAAATGGAAAAAGTAAAATACAAACTTCGCCTTATAGGCCTAATCAATGACAAGCTATACATTAATTCACCTGTCCAGCAGTGTCAAAAAATGCCAGGCTGTAAGGTTTTCCGTCATACATGACATTGGCAGCATAGTTGTCAAATACTGTAGGTATATACTCGCCGGGAAAACTTCCAGTATTATAAGAGATGAGAAGACAGCTTTTCCCAACGCCGCCATCTCCAACTACTGTCATTTTTAAATTCTGCATGTTGTTGATTTGAATGAATAAATATTAGCTGAAATAACAAATATGGGGCCATTTATCAGTCAAAAACAAAAATGTCTTCAAAACATAAACAATTGTTTTACAAGTCACGGCAGCTTGGGTGGTAATTGAGGTAAATATAAAAAAATAGAAAAAGCGGGAAAATAAAAATAGGATCGTCCATTATGAAAAAATACCACATTGGCCGATATGTGTTTATAAGTTCATAAGCTAATATAATACTAGTAGGCCCCTAATGAAAATCCAATGAGTGGGCCCTTTAGGCCTATAATGTCTATTAGCAGAGACGAGCCGTTGAGCTACAATGTTGGTTCAAATAATTTATGTGGCAACGTTTGCGACGATGGCCCAAAATTGAACCACCATTGGCTAAACGTATTGTCTCGTGTTTGGTGGGACCCAGTAAACATGATAGGCATACATTCAACCAATGTTGCATTAATGTTGGCCAGAGTCGCAGACGGTGGCCATCATCAAGGCAACATTGGTTAAACGTTTGCATTTTATGCTTAGGTATACTGGGTGTACATTATGCTATGGGCATGCTATAATTTACATTGGTGATCATAGTAAAACAGTTTTCATGCAGCTTACCTACTTCAGGCTCTGTGGAAGTTAAAAATAATTGTAGGTCCTATGTCCAGGCTGTTTTTCCTCCAACAAGTGTAGCCTATATATTAGGTTGGCAGTGAATCAGTCTGTGTATCGGTGCCCCTTGCATATCAACTACATGGGACAACTGAGTCAGCTGACAGGTCCAAGCCATGTTTATATGATCTCAATGTGTGCTAAATATAGCCGTCCAATCCAAGCAGATCTCCTGGCTGAATATTCGAAGCGATGACGCACCATAGGGAAATCCCTTTAGCAGAACAGAAGCAGACGACATTTCAACAATCGTTTCAAAACTGTAGCGGCTAAACCAATTTTAAGACATTATGTCAATTATGCTTTATATTTACAGAAATAATGTTAAAAGATAATTTGAATAAGATGAACATAAATAAAATGACACGAGATTCAATAACTGGATGAGCCACAAATATCCCCGATTGAACTTGTTCACATAATTTGCGTAAAGACGGGTATTGACGCGAGACAACTTCCAGTGGTCGTCTGCTGGAAAATAAAAAAATTGAAGGGAATCCATAAATAAATAAATAAATATTTAGTGTATACAATGTCCACTTTACTTTCTGATGCCGCAACAGTGGAACTGACAGGCAATTTGAAATATGATAATATAAACTAAAGCCAGAGCTAATCTGTTTGTTCTAAAACTGAATGGCTTTTACAAAAATGTATTAAGTTGTCACCTTCACTTATTATCGCTCATGACATGATGATCTGAGACTGAGTGAGCGATAATAAGACTGAGTGAGTGTGACTGTCAGTCACTCAGTTGGATACATATGAAGAAGTCATTTTTGTGTTTTTTTTGTTTTTTTTCAGGATTTATGTGAATTTGTGAAACACTGTAGAGCGGGTTCTGGTTTTTCCGAATTGGGGTATTTCCGAACATTTGTCATGACATTGGCATTGCTAGGTAGGCCCTAGGGCGCTATAGTATAGGCCTAGGGCTAGGCCTAGCCCTAAAGTCTGTTCGACGTTGGGGAATTGTCCAAAATGAAAGTTAGCTTTTTTCCCCATATTTGGGTAAAACCAAAAATTGGGGTAATTTTGTAGCAGCAAAAATGGCAGTGAGGTGACCATCAAAGAGGAGGAAAACTACTTTATGGGTTTGGTGCACTGATCCCAATGGAGCATAAAAAAGTCACTGGCTGCACTAGAAATTTTTTTTTTGCTTTAAAAACGTCTTTTTTAAAAAGTTACAGCATTTGACTTACTACTCCGTTACCAAATTTAAACCATTTTAAAAATTATGTTACTTTGTTTAGCTTGACATCACACTTTAAACGTGATATCCTTATTGAAGCATAATACTAGACAACCGTAGCTCAAAACTGCTAAAAATTTATGAAAATTTGATAGGGTAAACAAAAATCCTTTTTTCAACTCCGTTACCAAGCCAAAAAAATACTCAACTCCGTTACCAAATGTTTGGCTCGACATAAATATAAACTGTATATTTGTTTATCATAACATCGATCATAAATGTGTGCTCTATTTATATGGGGACAACGAGCCATGTTTTAAAAGACTATATCATCTATCATTATGACTGTAAAACACATACAATTTGACAATTCACCACTCCGTTCCTTTTTCTTGGTAACGGAGTAGAGTGGAACGGAGTAGTAAAAATAAAAGTATTCTTGGGATTATTGAAAATATATGGGCAATAATTCAAAGATATATCATACGGGTGGAAATACTCTCCATAGCAACTGTTCTAAGCATGCAAGTATAAAATCAAACTCGTTTTTATACCCACAAGGCTAGGAACGGAGTAGTAAAAACAAAAGTATATTTTCTAACTTTTTGGTAATACCTGTTTCGAATAACTTGTCACTCAACAATATTAATTATTTCAAGGCGAGAAACTCGTATAAGACCCTTCAGTGTGGCAAACTACACTTGATATGATTTTAGTTCATGATTATTCACTTGATGGGGCATGCTACAATGATGGTAACGGAGTAGAGTGCAAATGTGGGGACATGTATATTCATCAAAATTATATATATCGATATTAATTTTAATTCGAATTTTGATCATTGATTAGTTTAAGTGAACAATGTCTAGCCATGAAATGTAATTGTTAGAATTATATTGTGATTTTGTATCCTACAGTGAAGTTTCAAATAGTGGAATTTTCTCCGGAGACATGCCATTTTCCACGTTTCCATGACTTAGAGCTCTTATAAAACCATATATATATATATATATTTTACAAATAATCTAAACATTATTAAGTAGTAATGCTTAAACGTGAAGTTGCACCATTTATTTTTAATATTATTATATTTAAATCAAAATGCGGACCTTTTAAGTCCTGGGGACAGTAATTTTACGTAAAATTACCCCAATTTTTGGTTTTACCCGTTTACTCAATATTGCATTATAAATTACAAAGATGGTATTGGTGTATTAAAAATCCTATTTGGCATTTATTAAAAAAAAAAAACTGCCAAAACTTGCGCACCTTATTTATTAATCAGCCTTTTTAATCTCGCCTCTTTAACGCCATAAACGCCGACGGTTAGCTACCCATTTTATCGCTCACCATCTGGACGAGGTCACTTCGGAAAACCGGCGGGGGTGTTAAGTGTAGTTGCAACTAGCCCCAATGGTCGGTTGTTTTTGTAGTTTATTTTCGTCCATATTCATAGCCCTATATCGGCCTTGGCGCTCGCGAAGAGCGTGCCTAGCTTGTACTGCGAGAGTCAAGCGCGGAAGAGTCATGTCAGCAAGTGCTTGGTGAATAAAAAGCACCCCTCCAAACAATTTAGAATGATCCGTTCAGGAACGTTGCCATAGACACGCTTCCATGGTTCAAGGTATCTCATTTAAAATGAGATACCTCATTTTTGATAGGTTTCATGCAGTATTTTTGAACTGGATACCAAAAAGCTGACTGTCATTTTGGACCATTCTCCACCGTCGGACAGACTTTAGTCAGATTCACTTTAAATTCACCAACCACGATTATTAAATTTCGCAAATTTCTCAGTCAATTTTAAACAGATTTTCATGAAAATTTACACACACTATTTTCCATTCATGTCATGACTACCCTGAAAGTTTCGCGAAGTTTTGATAAGTATTGTAGAAGTTAGACCATTTGATATGTAATACTAATACAATTCTGAGACGAGGCTAATAGGTTTATATAGGGCAACATTTTTTCTATTTACTACATGTCAAATGGTCTAACTTCCTAATTACTCATCAAAACTTCGCGAAACTCTTAGGGTAGTCACGACATGAATGAAAAATAGTGTGTGTAAAATTTCATGAAAATTGGTTGATAATTGACTGAGAAATCGTCGAAATTCATTCATCACGGTTAATGTGAATCTGATTATAGGCCTAATATTAATAAATTAGTAACGTTATTATATTTCATCCCGTTGCTGGCTAAACATGAATAGATTGTGTCAGGCAGAGCTGCCCGTTGTGCGTGACTGTTCTCAGGTTCTGTCACGCATCGTTATTATGGACCAATTTCATATCCATTAATTTTGCTATTTTAAAAAGTCACTTTCAAAATGTCGTAAAGTGAACAATTCTTTAAAAATTAAGGTAATTACACGGAAGTTATTAGTATATTTATGATATGTATTATCAATCCTGGAATTATTATTTATATGGGCAAATGTACCTTGCAATGCACCTCCTAGATATAAAATAACATCTAAAAACAATTTTTGTAGAATTATTTTAAAAAATAATATTTTCTTTGTGTTTTAGGTGATTTTTCTTAGATAAAAGGGGGTGAAAAGGAACAATTTTGTTGTTGCTATGGCAACCGTGATTTTAGAAAAGACACCTCAATTTTTTTTAAATTCAATTGTTTGTACCTATTCACCCCCTCTTGGGGTCACAAGGACCTGTGATAGCCATATGGTTGATATTCCGATTCACCCCATCTCGGGGTGAATATGAACGTTCAGTTTTAATAATAATAAAAAAAAATGTTTTTTTTTTCTTTGAAAATGCCACCATAAGATACCTCATGTGTATGGACATAAATCCCCTGCAGTGCTGGTGGTTTAAAAAATAATGGTGTGCGGAAAATCACACTCCTTGAATGAGCAAGGATGTGATCAAGGAGTGTGATTTGCACTCCACTAAGTGTTGCCTCTGTATCTGTACATTGTATGAGGCAGGCTGTTTTTCCTACACCTCAACTTTGTTTAAGGCGTGTGATCACACGCCTCGTATCACCAGCACTGCCCCTGAAAAAAAATTGGGAAAAAATAATAGGCACCACTACACACACATTCAAATGCCAAAATCGTTCCCATTCACCCCATTCTATGGTCATACCTAACTCAGTCTCGCTGTCAGTGTCACACCGCTCATATTCTGTTTCAGCTACATTGGGGCTAGAGCTGGCATTGTCACACTCACTGACTTTAAGTCTTAGACACTTTAGTTTAGCCCGAATGACCATTTCCTCACATACTGTACTAGAAAGGCATCCAAAAATAAATTTAATGCTCATAAGGCAGGCAAACAAAACTTCACCCAGGCTAACCGTTTTACCCTGGGCAAACTAGTGTAGTCTTCCCTGGGTATCTCAATTCTTAGAGATTCCCACATTGTTCTGTCCCAGCCGCCTTAATGATGGCCTCCAGAACTTCCTCATAGGGCAGTGCATTTTTTTACAAAAATTTAAAAAATTGCACCTGTGTAATTGTTGCAACTATTATGAAATTAAAGGTGAGAGCTGGCATTATTTTTTGTAATTACGAGAAATCTAATGATGGGAACCCCCAGAAAAGGTAATAAAAGTGCCATTCAAAACAAATAAAGCTTTTAATTCGACAATGATGGCTTGATTTTAACCAGTAGGCCTGATAGTGAGCAAAAAAAACAAACTAACAAAAAAAACATACCTTTTATTACAGTGTCTCACAAATTCACATAAATCATCAAAAAACAAGAAAAAAACATTAAAATGACTTTTTGTGATGTACCTACAGTGATGTAGTTGCTCAGACTCAGTCAAGTCTCAACCAGTTTTTTTGAAATTTTACACACCCTATTTTCTATTTGTGTCGCGACTGAATTTTTTTTAAGTATGTCAGGACTATTTGACATGTAATGAAATTCTGAGACCAAGCTAATCACAACCTAATGCCAGTAATGGATTTATAATATACATAGGGGGCAACATTTTTAGCTTTGCCAACGGCCAAAGCTTATGTTATCAGTTCAATCTGTTGTCGCTGTGATTTCGACATCTTCGTCTTCTTGTCTCAAACGCGTAAGCTCAGGCACTCTACATTAAGTGATTAATGTCCACCTACCTGGTCTGAACATTAATTGTTCATGAGAAGTGCGAGACTCGCATAGTTTGCAGAAAAATGACTTTTAAAACACTTCTTGTGATTTGTACAGTACTATAACATTTCAGGGTTGTGTGTATAGAAACGTACACAATAGAGACTGGCTGTTCCGTCGCTAGAACGCCCCCTGCCCCTATTGCATGACTGAGCGCCACAGTGAGGAAGGGTGGCGAACAATAGATATACTTTTCTCACATGATTCTGCTCTAGCAGATATTATATGGCAGTATGTTGTTGCTTTACAAGTAAGCACAAACTGCCTTTTGAGTTTTGTACTCTTACAAAATAGTAGACTACGGCGGCGTGCATATATTGAACAGACACCTGTCTAGTTAATCCCAAAAGTTCGTGCTATGCTGAAGCAATGTTAGACCAATACATGGCTGTGGTTGGACCAACATCTTAAACGTCAGCCCAGCACTAATCCAACACTTGCTTACTGTAATGTATTGCGTTTGTGGGCTCACAATCGTCTCCGCCCTAAAAAAGGCAAGAAACAGTGTTGGCTTAATATGGGGCCAGTGTCACAGAAGTTGTGTCAAACATTAGAACAACATCGCGTCGAGACATAACTAATCTCTGGTCACTGTACCCTGCCTCCCAGCAAAAACGAGACATTGTCACAATGCTGTTTCAATGTTGGTTCACCGTCTACGACGGTGGCCCAACATTGAACCAACAATGGGACAATGTATCATGTTTGCTGGGATGAGCCTTCACACACCTGTTTGTTTCACACATGAGGGAGGTGAACGTCTTATGAGTTTAAAATTACAAAACCAGTTATGCAAAGCACAGAACCGCAGGGTTCTCGTTATTTATTAACTAGATTAAAAGACTAAATAGACCACCTTTTAAACTATGTCTATACAATATTTCTTCAATGAAATTTTCAGGGTAGTCGCCCCATCAACAAAAAAAATAGTGCTTGTAAAATTTCATGACAATTGGCTGGAGGCTGTTCAACAATTACGCAACGCTTAGAGGGGGAGGGGGGTTAACCCTCACACTGCTATGGCCATGGGCGACTATAGTCACTCAAAATTAACCAAGCGCAGCCTGCTGTGAGAGTAAATTCCTACTTTTTTTTTTTTTTTTTATTGAATTTTTTTTTCACTTTTGTTTTGTGGTGTCTTTCTATTTGCGCTTTAAAGACAGCTAACTGACTAATTTTGTAATATAATGGCTTTTAATATCAGTTGTTCATCAGATGTTTTTTCACGAGCCAGATATTACTTAGTGCGAAACCACACATGCTGCAAATTTTATGCAGCAGTGTAAGGGTTAAGGGATGCGCTACGGAGCCTAGTCAAGGTAACTTTAGAAAGCGTTATAAGGGGAGAAGGGTGGGGAAAAAATTGTCCAAGAAAGCGTTACGTAATTATTGAACAGCCCCTTGAGAATTGACTGAAAAATAGGCAAAAATCATTCAACTTAGTTAATCATGGTAATGTGAATTTGACTGTAATACATGTCCTAATTTATGATGGAGAGGTTGGGGGCAGAATAATAACACCATAGTATGGGGTCCACCAGGGCACAAATTAGGGCTTAGATTTTGGGGGGGACTGTCCCCCCCTTGGAAATTTTTTAAGGGGGATTTTTTACTCGAAGGGGGGACTGTCACGCCTTGCATTTTTTTTTGAGGGGGATTTCATGGTGGTGTCACATTAAAAAGCAGCTCCTCAAATGTAGAAAATGAAGTGTTGTTTTTATTTTAATTGTCAGGGCAAATGCAGGGGTCAAGAGTATAAATTATGTTGATGACCACTCTGCTTTGAAAAAAATTCCAGTAAACTCCCATCACCTGCTGCTTGGCCAGCCAACTTTGCTTGCCAGCGGTGTTGTAATAGCAGGTAGCAATACTGCATGTCAGACACATGGTCTGCGTGACGGTCACAGAAGGTATTACAGGCCAACATATGCGTGTTGCTGTGTGTGCCAGCAACCCAGTAAACACGAGACGTTGACGCAATGCTGGTTCAATGTTGGGCCGACGTCGCAGACAGTGGGCCAGCATTGCGTCAATGTCTCGTGTTTAGGAGGGACGTTACATATTGCTTGAACTTCCGCGTGTGATCATGGCTGGTTGACAAGAGCTAGGATTAGATATCTCTTGTCACTTCTAAGAGATGATGGTCCTGCATCTGCAAAGTCGGCACACAATCAAACCAGTGCCGTCTAAATGTTACAATATAGAAACGTCACATGCACATCGTGAACAGACAGCCAGACCCCTGGGGCCCGACACACATCTTTTGGAAGTGTGACGTCATAATCCAATCTGACCACCCACTATGCTTCCGCGCCTTACGCGTTTATTAGGGATGATACGGTGTCAGATACAATCTTATGATAACTCCGCAGTGGACTTGGTATCAAGATAAACTTAAAAACACGAGTACATCAAACAGATGTTGTGCCCAAGGAGGCCAGGAAATGGTGCGGGAATATCCCGCACTTGTGATAACTGATTCACGGGATCTGAGTGAAAGCAGCGGGAATCTCGCATTTGCGCACCTTAATTTTTGCCCTGGTCCACGGGTCATCAGTTTTTCAATCATGGCAATAAGATTAAGGGGGGTCGTGTTTTTTGTATGATCTTCATGCCATATCGGCATATGTCATAAAGATCATACAAAAACATGTCATAGGCTAGCCGTGAACCCTTGATTGCTGTAGCCAGTGTAGGCCTATAAATTTGTTTTACCTGAAAAATTCAATGGTTTTCAACTTGGCGGTGACTGAGCGATCTCGACCCAAGGTCTGAAAAATTCCCATAGCTTTTTAATGATTGTGCGGTAAATGAGCTGAGCACGCGACCTTGTAGCTGAAATGTTACTGATTCTAATAAGCCTATCTTCGATCTGATTACTCGAGGTCGATTTTGTGTGGGAGCAATCTGTGGCTGAAACCTTCAGTTTCAAATCCTGATTCAGCCACTTTGGGGCTAGCCATAGGGTAGGTGGCCATCGTAAGGCCAACAAAAATATATGTTTTTTTCCGATTTGTTGTCATTTTAACCACTAGGTAGGTGAGAAATTTATTTTATTTTTCATAAAATTTTTTGTCACTTCAACCAATCGGTAGGTAAGAATTATTTTTTATTTTATTTGGCGCAAAGTTCACTTTCATGCATATCTTATATGTACATAACGTAACGATTATTTTTTTTTTATGCTTTTTAACCCCACCCTCTCCTTTTCACAACGTCGTTACTTTGACTACAGCCAGTAACTCATCCCTTAACTCATGGATTTTCTAAAAAAAAATCCATAAAGTAAATTTAGGTCACACATGTTTTGATAGGGTCGGTCCGAAATCGGAAACAAACAATATTTTTTTAGGCCTAAAGATTAGGCCCACCCCTGGCTTAAATATGTGTTTATCTCATAACAAGGCAAAGGTGCTACCTTGACCTACATATGGTCCACTTCAAGCGACCTAGCTCCACGGCTGTCCTGTAATAAGAACAAGGCGTCGGCCCAACACCGGGACAACTTCTACCAGATCGCAGTCAAGCTGGTAAACTTGTCAAGTCAAACCGACATTTTAGATGTCGATCAGATCTTGGCGAGGCTACCAGACGGCTGCCTCTCTATATTCATGGCCCACAACCAAATCATGTTGACATTCGTGCACTGGTTCTAACAATCTGAAACAGAAGTATTTTTTAGGCTTAATTGATCCTTCCAGATTGTGAGCATGGGGGGCCACTCTATGGATTGGTCCTGCTTTTCTGAGTCTCTATTTTAGAGTGCAATGTGAGAAAAAATTGAATTGTATTTTATAATTTTGAAAATTTGATTAGGCTAAATATTGGTCCGGCTTGTGTGGTACAACCAGACCTGTCCCGATACCCCTGCTACAGGAAAGCCTTACACAGTACCCGAGGTGCATATAATTAGGTGCCGCCAATGATAGGTGGTGCCATATCCCTTTTATATTCTAGATGAAACACTGGAGCCAATATTGATTTAACCCTTACAGTGCGGGGATCGACTTTATATCTGACGTCTATACGTCAGATTCTGATGTCTAAAGTCGATCCCCGCACTGGAGAGTAAAACTATTTGTAATGATCGTAGACCCATAACATTTATGATGATTCCAAATTTTAAAACTTTGGTCTCCATGGTTTATCAAAAATATTTATGAGCTCTGAACATTATTGGAGAGGAAATATAGGTAATTTCCCCCATTTAAAAATTGTGGGTCACTGTAGCAAAAGACAACTCTTCCTGTTGGTAAAAAAAATTAACAATTTTAATGTAGCACTTTAAAGAGTTAACATCATGTATGGTGATGTAAATGCTATGGCAGCTGAGTCGTTAACTTCAGTTAGCAGTATATTGATGTCTCACATTTTTGTGATTTTACTCTTTGAACAGGTCGGGAGCCATGGCCAAAAGATACAAAACTGTTTCAGCCATATGAGGGTAAGCTAGCTAAAATCATCCTATCAATGATTATTCATATTTTATCATGCAGCATTTGGGAATAATTATAATGTGTCATTGAATTACCAATATCTATCTTTTAATTAATTTAGCCAATGTCTATCTCCCAATTAATTGTTTTTATAACTGTTTTTGTTTATGAAACTGATATTTTAAATCTTTCATATCAAGTTTTGATATTTGAATGTTATATGTTTATATTTTACAGATCTTGTATCCATATATTATTTTGAATTTTGTTGCAAGTACATCATTTTTTTTAGAGCTGTACATATCGATTCAAAACTTCACATTATATTTTTATACATCATCTAATTGAAAGGCACAAAATAAAAAAAATAAAAAAATTGTAATAACCCTGGCAATGAACAGAAAGTTAGTATGAATTTTTGTTTGATGAATGGGAGATTTTGACACATTTGAATTTACAGCATTTTTCAGAGTTGTGACAATTTATTTGTAAATACTTTTAAAAATAAAGTCATTTGGGTTATTGGGAATCAAACTTTTTCTCAAGCCCTGTAGTTGTGTAAGGTTATTGTATTTAAAATTCTTTTAATTCAATATCATTTGATATTAAGAACATTTACAATCCAAACTTAAAATTCACATTTATAAACTTGCTCTCATTTTTTTGCAGTGGGACAAATTTTACTGCCTGATTTTGCTAGTTGCATGAGCGTGAAAGCATTTCTCAACATGTGTAACCTGCCATTTCAAGTGGAATTGAGGTCAAACGCTGAATATATGTCCCCATCTGGTTTGTGCATTCATTTTTTCTTTTAAATTTAAGTAGCATTTTATCTGATACACATGCCTAGCAGAATGTTAACCCTTTTCCTGCTATGCACATATACTGTATATAAAAGGTATTCTTTTCGTCTGGACCTGGAAATTGTGTCTGTAAAGATTCTGCAGTTGAATTGCTAATTATTATAAAATATCATGTGCAGGGTTAAATTTGTTCAGTATCGCCTAGCAAAAAGCTACAGTGCAATTAATCAAAATTGTTTTAAGCAAGTTTTTGGAAAATTTCAAATGATATTTGAAAGTAGTTGGGATCTTAAGCAGTTTGTTTATTCACTTTTAGAAAGTATATTTGGCTCAGTCAAAGTGTTTTTGTATACTCCACTTCCTCGGGCTATAAGTATTTGATAATATGTTTTACAGATTGTTTCCAGGGAGCATAATACAGGGCTCGACACTAACGGATGCCCAATTGCCAGGGGCAACCGATTTTAGATGGGGGCCATTAAAAAATTACAAACAGTGGCCCCCTAGGCAATAGCTTCAATTTGCAGCATTTTAAATTTCAGCGACTGTCACAACAGACAACGCATGTCAGCGGCAAATCGGGCAAGTGATAAATTTGGGGGGCAAGTACCACATTCAGGCAAGAAGGTCCGATCAGTTAGTGTCTAGCCCTGTAATAAAAGGAGACACCTTTGTACTTTTTATACTGCTAGTAGTTTTGAGAACATGTGACACAAAATTAAAATAAAATAAAATAACCATTATTCTGTATTTTAATCTTCAAGATATTTTAGTCACAAAAAAAAATATTTTTTTGTCATTTTGTTTCCTTTTTTTCTTACAAAAATAACAAGGAAGGAATAAATAAATCTAAGATTTCCCGTTTACTTTTTTCTTATTTTATTATTAGGGCTGCTGCATCTATAGACCATTCTATGAAATAACTGTGGCCTTAAGCTGAATGATATGCCTACAACACTTCTTTAAAAATTATTTATTCCCAATGTTTCAGGGAAGCTGCCATTTTTACAAATAGGTCGAATGTTGGTATCAGAGTTGGACCCGATAATCACACATGTATCAGCTAAGGTTCGTGCTCAGATGTGCCTGACAGTGTTAACCTAGTGTATTCACATGTACTTTGTATGGCAAATAAAAAATAGATTTTAAGCACACATGTCTTAACTAAGGTTTGTGCCTAGAGGTGCTTTATGTTAGAAACACATGTCTCAGATAAGGTTTGTGCCAAGATGTGCCTGATGGTAATCACACAATGTCTCAGCTAAGGTTTGTGCCATGTGAACAAGTGAGTGTGAACAAGGTAATTATTACTGTTGTCTTATAGAGACATAGAGTGCCTAGCATATACACCCTTAACCCTTGTCCTGCTGAATTGTTTCAATTGTATTTTTCGAAAATATACATCCTGTAAATTGAGTTATTTTACTAACTAAACATCTACCACAAACTATATTGTTCATTTCAGTCACATATTATTTGGCCTAAAATATGCTTAAAACCGTATATATCCGGGTCTAGCAGGATATGGGTTAACCCTTACAGTGTGGGGATCGACTTTAGATGTCAGAATCTGACGTCTACAATCTGATGTCTAAAGTCAATCCCCGCACTGTAAGAATTAAAATATTTATAATGGCCGTAGACCCATAACATAGGTACATTCTGACGTCTGTAGACGGTCCCGGCACTGAAAGAATTAAACAAATTATAATTGTTGCTGACCCATCACATAGGTATTCAATTGAGGCGGAAAGAGCTAACTAAAACATTTATGATGATTTCAAACTGAAAACAACCCCTTTGATCTCCATGGTTTATACAAAAATATGTCCGCACTTCAAGGGTTAATCACACATGTCTCAGCTATGGTTTGTGCCTGGAAGTGATTTTTAAACATCAATATTTGCAAATGTTTGGTCTCAAATTAAACAAATATGATCAAGTGTTGTCCACTTGAACTTGTGGGTCGCTGTAGGCAGACACAATTTCAAGTGGGCAGAAATTTAAATAGGATAACTTAGCGGTAAAAGGGTTCATAGAAATTTGTGATCGCAAGCATAATTTATGTTTATCTGCAATAGATAGAGCTAAAAATGTAGTGCTAGCCTACACTAGAGTCTGGTGTTGGCAACCCATGGCAGCAAAGTGATACTTTGTATTCAAATGAACATCCTATGGGCGGCTGCCCGTAATATTCACAGGATGAAATGTATTGATTTTGAATGAAACAGAAATTATAATTGTGATTATTCTTGTGATACCATTCATTAGCTCCCGCCGTCACCGTAGGTGAGACGGAGGGAGCTATGGATTCTAACTCCGTTTTTTTTTTCCTCTTCTTTTGCCTATAACTTTGTAAGAAAATAAGCTAGGATAACAATTTTTGGTATGTGGGTTACTTCCAGGTGGATAATGGACAGGTTAAAATATTTTTAATCTGAATTCAATACGCAAGGTCGCAGTGGAGAAAATGATGATGTTACGTCGTTGGGCCGTCCGTAAACAATTCGTATCTGGAGCATATCTCTGAAAGTACTTGTCCGATTGTTTTCAAATTTTACACACAAGACCCCTAGGGGGTCTAGTTGTGCCTTTTGGGGTATTTGAACTACTTCTGGTTCAAAACTATGACCTATTTAGACGTTTTGACGCGCACTTCGTTTCCGGAGCAGATCTCGAAAAGTACTGGGCCGATGACAGTCATATTGCACATACATGTTCTCTAAGGTCCCTAGTTGTGCCTTTTCAGGTTTTTGGACCTTGACCTTGAAGTTGACCCAGCACTTTGACCTAATTTATAACATCAGTTAATCCGACTGAAAGATTTTGCGGAATATCATGAAAACCGCTCGAGATAGCTACACCATTACTATAAAACAAATTGTGAGGTTTCAGGAGAGGATGCATCTTGAAAAATTTCAAGTTGATAAAATTCAAAATGGCCGCCACTCGGCCATTATTCACCTCGACAGGCCTGATATTGTGGAATATCATGAAAACCGCTCAAGATAGCTACACCATTAATATTAAATAAATTGTAAGGTTTCAGGTGAGGATGCATCTTGAAAAATTTCAAGTTGATAAAATTCAAAATGGCCGCCTATCGGCCATTATTCACCTCGACAGGCCCGATATTGTGGAATATCATGAAAACCTCTCAAGATATCTACACCATTACTATAAAACAAATTGTAAGGTTTCAGGAGAGGATGCATTTTGAAAAAATTCAACTTGTTCAAGTTCAAAATGGCCGCCAATCGGCCATTATTCACTTTCACATGGCCGTTCTTTGGTAAACCGTGCTAGATGGCTAGACCATTACTATAAAACAAAATGTGTGATTTCAGGAGAGGATGCATCTATTTGGTAAACCGTGCTAGATGGCTAGACCATTACCTGATTACTATAAAACAAAGTGTGAGTTTTCGGGGGAGGATGCACCCTGAAAATTTATAACTTACGAATTCCACTAGACCCGCCGATACCACTTGGGTTACGGGGTGCGACATTACATGGAGACTATTTTGAAGACTAAACTACCAGCACCCTTCGAGTGCTAGGGTTCGCTCAGCCACGTGTGCCCGCACATTGTGCGCACACTATCTGAGTTTGCTTCCAGGAGAAGCAATTGTTAAGATTGAAATATTACTTTATCCCTCCGTGATAAAAATGTAATAACTAAACATTGCTTTATCGCGCCTAGATAAAGCTTAAAAACCCTATCTCGCTATGATAGAGCCTTTAAATAATGTTTACTCCTTTATTGCTACTAAATAAAGTTCAGAGAATCTTGACAAAAGAGTTATATCATTTAATACAATTTCCTGTATCCATTATGGGGTACTCATGGATTTTTCAATCTGGAATTGGGTCCTCACCAGACAGATGGGGGACATTCTCCCATTAATATTGTATGTTAGATTAACAAAAACAACCCTTTATTAAAATAGAACAATTATAAAGTGAAACGTCTTATAATTGTGGTTTTAATTAAGGTTTTTGTTAATCTAACATACGATTCTATTTTCTGTCTGGATTGTACGTATTTGTTGGAATTGCTCGTCTGTTCAAGAAGCCTAGGCTGGCAAGCCAGCCGACTTTATAACTTCTGCGCAGCCGTCATAGTAAGCCACCCGGCCACTAGACTGGCGAGAAGTTGAGATTTCCCAGCCGACAGCAGATTCTGTGTTTTCTGTCGAGCTGAAAATGAATTCAAAATGGCCGCCAATCAGATAGGCCTGATATCAGGTAAACCGTGCTAGATAGCTAGACCATTACTATAAAACAAAATGTGACGTTTTGAGAGAGGATGCCTTTTAAAAACTTTCGACTCAATCGAATTCAAAATGGCCGCCTATCGCCACTATTTACTTTCACATTGCTGATATTTGGTAAACCGTGTTAGATAGCTGGACCATTACTATAAAACAAAATGTGAGAAAACAAGAGAGGATGCATCTTGAAAAAAATTGACTCGATCAAATTCAAAATGGCCTCCTATCGGCCATTATTCACTTTCACATAGCCGGTTTTTGGTAACCGTACTAGATGGCTAGACCATTACTATAAAACAAAATGTGAGATTTCAGGAGAGGATGCATCTTGAAAATTTTTGACTTGATCAAATTCAAAATGGCCTCCTATCGGCCATTATTCACTTTCACATGGGCGATATTTGGTAAACCGTGCTCGATGGCTAGACCATTACTATAGAATGAAATGTGAGATTTCAGCTGAGGATGCATCTTGGAAAATTTCGACTTGATCAAATTCAAAATGGCCGCCTTTAGGCCATTATTCACTTTCACATGGCCGATATTTGGTAAACCGTGCTAGATAGCTAGACAATTACTATAGAATGAAATGTGAGATTTCAGCTGAGGATGCATCTTGAAAAATTCTGACTTGATCAAATTCAAAATGGCCCCCTATCGGCCATTATTTACTTTCACATGCCCAGTATTTTGCAAAATGTGTTAGATGTTAGTCCATTACTATAAAACAAAATTTGAGGTTTCGGGGGAGGATGCACCCTAAGTTTTAAACTAATTTATATCGAATTCAAAATGACCGTAAATTAGCTATTAATTACCTCGATTGGCCTGATATCTGGTGAACCGTGCCAGATAGGTAAACCATTACTGGGATACTGATTAGGATCATTAATTTCAATGGAGGTTTGCAATCTCTGACAGACTGTCTAGTTCTTATCTTACTCTTAGACTGGTCTTCTTAGACCTAGTTGTCTTGCGTCTTGATTTTTGACCTAGCCTAGGACTACATTAATAACCCTACACAAAATTGCTTAAATCAAATTCTAATTCGGAGCGGGAGCTCCTGGACTTATGTAGTCTTGTTTTATCTGTAGGGTACATCACTGAGTGCAGACCTGAGCGCGACACAGAGAGCTGAGATGAGAGCTCACATGGGAATGGTGGAGAATATACTGGTCAACTCCGAGGTGAGGGATCAATTCTCTTTTATTTACTCATTGAAACTTCACTGACAACATAAATGTTTGGCTCAAGTTAACCAATAGAGCATTAATGTTGACCATAGTAGCCTTTTTCTGTTTTTATTATCACTAAATATTAACAAGTTTTTGAAAGAGAAATATTGTTTAAATTGATGACACAAATCAATTTTACACATGTTCAAGCAAAATTTAATTTTGATAGTTCAGAACTATCAGGATTAAGGTAGATCTTGTTGGCATGACATAGTAATCACTTGGATTAGAGTTATCATTAAACTGTGATCCTCTGTTCAGATCTAAATTTTTAACGCATGCACACTTCCAACCTCCACCTGCATTTGAAAACTATTCTTTGTTTGTAATATCCTTGTTCATAATGTATTTTATTATTTTATAAATCAATGGAAATAATTTGAATGCAGCAGAATTATTTAACAATGTAATGTAATGCTCCAATATCTGTACAATGATAGTCCAATGTATGTCACATTGGGCCAACACCAGCATTCTTTCCAAGGAAATCGAAGTGCTGGCAAATGTGTTGGAATGCTTATTTTGTTGGTGAGAGACCTAAGCTATACCATTTTTTTTATTAACCCATAGTTAAAGCGCTGAATTTTTATATGAAAACTATGGAGACCAAAGGTTTTTTTTCGTTTTGAAATCATGATAAACGTCTTAGTTAGCTCTTTCTGATTCATTTAAATACCTATGTTATGGGTCTACGGCCATTATAAATATTTTTACTCCTACAGTGCGGGGATCGACAAACATCAGTTTCTGACGACTAAAGTCGATCCCTGTGACGGGGGGGCGTGCTGTGATGGCTAATGTACAGACACATGACATGCACAAAGTCTAGCAGCCCCACAATGGTGCTTCTAAGTTTATTTACACATGTACATTAACCCTTTAACCACCAAATTATTTTATTGGAATTTTAATCCACTTGAAGTTGTGTCTCGCTGACGCGATTCACAACTTCAAGTGAGTGAAAATTATTCAGATTTGACAAAATGAAGGTTCTATATATTCAAATTTTGCTGATTGATGTCACATTTCACATTGAACATGTCGGAAAGGTGATACTTAATGTGCTAATAAAATAATTAAGCACCGGATATAATTGGGACCGGCACTTAAAGGGTTAAGAATAGGGCTGATACAAAATAGTTTCATCCACATAATATAGCAGTATTCTACTATTCTTCTAGTAACGCCCTCTTAAGTGATAGTAATATGATCTATTGGTTTCCTAATACTGGGACACTACTAGATGTTATGTATTTTTTGTTATTTCAGAGCTACTTAATTAGCTACTATTTTATGTTTCAGCTATATTTAACATGGCTTGACAAGGACAACGAAAAGGTAACCTGAACATTTATTTAATATTATGAAGCTTTGAATTTCACCTGAATTTTTTAACGTATTTTTTTGTAAAATCCTTTTTCAGGGATTGAATTTAGATGACGGAATCTGACGTCTATAGATATCAGATCCTACAGTCGGTCCCCGCGATGAAAACTCTTTGAGAAAGTTCTACGTTGTAATATCATAGATTGATCATGTAAAAGGTTAATCGATGATATTATATGTAACTACATTTTGAGGTGATTTCAAGTTTTATTTTATGGATTTCAGTGGCATTTTATTTTCTCTGAAACTTACTAGAAACCGGATATATACGGCTCCAGCAGCACAACGGTTAATGGTAGACTTGCTAATTATATTAACCCTTATCCATGACTATTGATCAAGACTATTGAATTTAATCTCTTTTTTTTAGTTGACCAAATCACTGTTATTGGGAATTAAATGTGTGTCTAAACATCAAGATTTGCAAATATTTGTGCCCAAATTAAACAAATATGAGTAATTTTCAGCCACTTTGAAGTTGTGGGTCACAGTAGCGAGACACAACTTCAAGTGGCTGAAAATTGAATAAATAAATTTAAATAAATTTTAGCAGGATAAGGGTTAATGGTAGACTTGCTACAGTATTTCTATTTTAAAAGAGGGAAATTGCAGTAATGATTCAATGCTCAAATTAATTAAATAAAGTGAAGTTGAAAATAATTATGGTTAGCAGTGGTTTGATGTTTTGCATTTTCTGAGAATTAGCGAATCGAATGTTCTTAGACAAGATGTTTGTTTTTTGTGTATAATTTGTTATACTTTGCCAGACAATTGTTAAAATATTTGTCACGTGAATGTATAGTTTACTGAAATATGGTGTGTGATATTTTTTTCAGTTATCAAGAGAGCGATATGGATCAGCTTATACATGGCCACTTAATGTCATCCTACCCATAAAAAAGAAATATGAGGTTCAACAAATCATGAAGGCATTGAACTGGAATACTAAAACTACTGAAGATGTAACTAAAGTCATATTTATTTTTGAAAATCAAATAAATAACTATTTTCAGTGGTGCATTGCTCTTTTCACATTGTTGAAGCTTGCATAGCTGATGCAATTGTCAGCTATAATTGAATGAAAAACACACCTGGGTTTAGAAACTAGATACTTTGTTCAATACGGCTGGAGGTATTTATGAGAGGCATACCCACCAAAATAGGGCATTTTAAAAATAATGGGACATTTTACAATTTAACTTTTTCAAATCAAATATCTGTATTTGAATTTGCATGTGGAATATATAATATATTTGGCAAAAGCAAAAATTTTCAAGGTGAATTAATTTGAAAAAAATATTATGCCATGACCATGGCATAATCCTGCCGCCTATTGAACACTGTAGATAATTATGTGATAATTCCCAATTGGTGCCTTATCAGATATATCTGCAGCTGCTCCTTTGATAAATTTAAAAGCTACTATTTTTGTTGTAATAAAACGGTTTGTGTAGGTTAAAACTGCAGTCAGCTCTGAAAAAGTAGCTTTTATTCCTTCTAATTTAAGAATAACCCTTACATTTTTACTCACGTGATTTTGTGTTTTTTTTCGGTGACACACAATTTCAAAATGATGAAAATCACATACAGGTATGTGGTAAATTTGAATCGAAATAATTGTCAGTCTTAGCCTGTGATTCATCTTGAATACATTAGTTATTATTTAACCCTCAGAACACTGACCTATTCAATTTAAATATTCACTCACTTGAAGTGTGTCTCGCTACCACGATCCACAACTTCAAGAGACTGAAAATTTGTGCAATTTAAATCCCAACATATATCAGTGTTTCAAAATTGAAATAATTTTTTCTTCTAACAACTGGTTATAAAGGAGCCAATAAAAATGCAGAATGTCTACTGTAGTCGACATGAGTGTTCTAAGGGTTAATGTATGACAATGACTCACGCGGTTAACCCTTCTTCTGCTGAAACTGATTATACATGTACATGTTTTAGTTTAAATGAGAAATTATTCAGCTGAAATAGATTAAATATGATGGAGGCATAAGTTTATTATTCACTTTTAAAATGAAAGATTAATATAATAAAGGATAAACCCTTTATTAAGCTTATCTGTCGCTTTGATGCTCAACATTGCATCAGGGTTGTGCTCACAGTGGTCGGGGCTAACCAGCACAGAGAAATGTGACTACATGTACCTCTATTTTCCAAGTAATACAGTATTTATCAATCTAAAGGCTTTATTCCACCACTCATCACACCCTGGTCACATCATAGACTATTGGTAGTTGATGGTTACATCCCTGTTGCATATTGGCAATAGTAAAATTTATTGAATAAAAATGATCTGACATATTTTTAGTAAATTTAGTTCGACTGAATTTACATTCAGGACGGTTGCAGCTTCAATTTTATATAATATTGCACTTACTCAGTTATCATATTTTTAGTTGCGACCTGGCAGCTCTATAAACGCCGCTGTATGTCTGTCTGTTATCTGTAACACTTCGTTTCCGGGCAATATAGTCAAAGTTTCTCAACCAATCAACTTCTAACTTGGCACTAACACTCATGGGGGTTAGGGCCAGACCTGATTAGTTTTTCACGAAAATCGGCCGTCTGGCCAAAATACATACGAAAATCAGCCAAAATTGACAGTTTCCAGACGCTAATGTAAAAAAATTTTGACTAAAGGACTTCTAACCTTACAATTGCATTTATGGGCATGATCTGCAGAGCTGAATAACTTTTTGAGGATATCGGGCCATTTTTGTAACTGATTTGTTTCTCAGGAAAATCGTCGCAGCTACCAAATCCCTCCGATTTGCACTTGTTTTACTATATTATGTAATTCATTTAGTGAAAGATGAGAATCCTCACCTCACAGTGAATGAAAATATTGTGACGTTCAAGGTTAACCCTTAGATAATCTCAGTCACGCAAATTAAATTGCGTGAAAAAATACTCATATCTGTATAATTTGGAGCCAAACATTGGCAAATAATGATGTTTAAACAAACATTTCGTTCCCAATAACTACGTTTTAAATGGCTGATATAATTAATTAAAATCGACTATAGTTTGCTTACCTGTGTGAAGGTTAATTTGTGTTAATACTGGAAGTTTTTTGAATTCAGGCTTCATACAGGTGCTTGAAAACTTAGAAAGTCCTTGAATTCTACAAAAAATATTCAAGGCCTTGCAAGTGCCTGAAAAATGGGACATTTAGCAAAAAATACTTTAATTTTGAAAATTTTAGAAGATGCCACAGTGATATGCATTTTTATTTATGTATTATTTTATAGTATCACAGTAAAGCTGCCTCTAGGCAGCTTGACTGTGATACTATAAAATAATTCTGTACTGATATTAATCTTTTTTTTGCTGTTTGAATTGGTCCTTAGAAAATTTTCTTGACGTCCTTGAAACGTCCTAGAATTTGATTATTATAATCCTCATCTATAAAGTTGTCTGGTACTTGCAGACTCCTTGATATCATGCATATGTGCTATAGTATAAGTATACGACCCGGACAAGTTGACCTGAGTGTGACACTGCAGACAGTTAACCGGTGACGTCATAATGAATATTCATGTCACTCGCACCCATCTTTTTCGTACAGCTTTCAAACACACCTGTTGTCAAAGTCAGACCAGTGGTCTGACTGTCAGACCGGATGCGGCAAGATGGATTATTATTTACTTTTGTGCCTATATGTTATCTGTGATGTTTTCATTTTACCAGGTATGTGATGATATACAGACATGCTGTCAGGCTCTGTCACAGAAACTGGGAGATCAATTGTTTTTCTTTGGAAAAGAGTAAGTATCTTTTTATTCTTTTTCAATATCAGCTACGTCGTGAGGCAGGCGATGTACTCGTTTTCACATTTCTAGTTTTAACCCTTACAAGTTCTATGTTGAAATATTTTTTATAACCCATGGAGACCAAAATGGTTTTTTCAATTTGAAATCATCATAATTATCTTTCCACTTTATTTGAATACCTATGTTATGGGTCTATGATCATAACAATTTTTTTTAATTCTTTCAGTGCGGGGATCGACTTTAGACATCAGAATCTAATGTCTTAAGATGGCCCCCGTGCTGAAAAGGTTAATGATAATCGAAATGTGTGTGTATGAGGCTAGAGCAGCTGCATGTCTTGCTTTAAATCATAGTCTGAATTTGTTCAAAATTTTAATTGTTTTCACTCATTGTACCTTGTGTTTATTAAAACTGTATGCATCCATGCTGCATATCTGCACTAGGGGATGTTCCTCAAAATGAAAGGGTTTTTAATTTTTTATATAATTACACTAAACTACAAAATTGCGTAATTTTTCCTCACTTTGATATGAGAATTTCAGCAAACTTTGCACGAATTAAAATTGTCATGAAATGCTCTTGTAATTACCTACTCTTGTCCGGGTGGATTGCCCTTGAGTATTTTGCATTTATTTGAATCAGGAATTGCTAATTTCAAACTTTTTTTTTAGAAGTAGACCACTTCCAAATTTAATGATTTTTTTAACAAAGCATCTACTGCAAATCAATTTATCAATTGGTAGTTTTAACCCTTTCAACACTGAAAAAATAAAACATTTCTAATGTATATGTCTAATGTAGTAGACCAATAACATAGGTTCTCAAATGAACCGGAAAGAGCTAAATAGGAAATTTATGATGATTTCAAATTAAAAAATAAAATAATTATGATTCAACGTTGTAAGGGTCAATTTGGTTCGAAAATTACTTGAAAATGCATTTATATGTGTCGAAAGTTAAAATGTGAAACATTTATATGGCACAGTAACATATTTCAGTATGCATACCCAGTTGATTTAACTTTTTCTTTTGTTACAGACCAACAGAATTGGATGCTTTAGTCTACGGGCACTTATACACACTCCTAACCACCAGTATGCCAGTAGCACGAGTGGCAGAAATAGTGGACAGTTTTGATAATCTGGCGAGTTTTTGTAGAAGAATTGACAGAGTTTACTTTCAAGAAACAGAACTCGGTAAAGATGAACCTGATCCAGTACAGTAACTTCAATCAAACTTATGGGATTATGATTTATGTTTTTGTGTGTGATACTTTTACAAAATATGTCACTAGGGAATATATTGATATTGATTATGGCATGTTGTGACAGCTAATTAATACCCTTTTATCCTATCCTTTATTATACTGCAATCGCTGTCATATAAATAATCATGAAATATAGCTAAATATATTAACCCTTGAAACGCTTAGTTGTAAAAAAACTCAGCCACTTCATGACTTGAAGTTGTGTCTCGATACAGAGCCTCACAACTTCATGTGGTTGAAATTTATTCATATACCCCCGATAAGATTAACCCTTTCAATTCTGAATTTACCATTGTCATCTTCATCTACTACAAGCCGCGAATTGCTATCGCAATTTTCGATTTGTAGTGGATGAATATGCTTTGATGTGGTTTAAAAATTAAAGAAAATTGTATTGGTAAGCCAGTTTCATGGTAATTTTCGTTATAAAACCTTGGTTGTAGGAAAATAGTCTGTTTTCAGGGATGTAAAATTATGTTTTAACCCTTTCGATCCTGACTTTACCATTGTCATCTCATCCACTACAAGCTGCGAATTGCTGTCGCAATTCTCGACTTGTAGTGGATAAAGATGACTTGAAGTGAGTGAAAAATCAAAGAAAATTGCCATGTATTTGTAAGCCAGTTTCATGGTAATTTTCGTTATGAAACTCTTGGTTGTAGGAAAATTAGGTCTGTTTTCAGGGATGTAAAATGATGTTTTAATGCATCCTGAGGGCTTAAAGGGTTAATTTAAGATCGAACATTTGCAAAAAGGTCAACCCTTACACCGCTAAGCTATAGTCGTTTTTAACCTGTTTTATTAGCCATTCAAATCTCAGTTATTGGGAACAAAATGAGGGTTTAAACATCACAATTTGCAAATGTTTTGTCTTGAATTGAAAAAATAATGTGTAATTTTAACTCGCTTGAGGTTGTGCATCGCTGTAACGAGACACCATTTCAAGTGGGTTAAAATTTAAATTATTTGATTTAGCCGTTAAAGGGTTAATGAGTTAAGGTTGGGTCGGCATCAGAGATGTTGTTTTTCACTGATATTGGCATCCTAACCCAGCAAGTACAAGACATTGAACCAATGCTGATTTAATGTTGGTCCAGCGTCTACGGTGCTGGACCAACATTAAATCATCATTGTTTCAACGTCTTGTGTTTGCTGGGGAGTTTTTTTTAAGGAAATTGAGGGTGAGAAATCATGGTCACTATGATGAACCTATTTCTGAAAATTTTAAAGTATATTTAAGTGGAATAAGAGTAGAAAAAGAAATGTCACAGCCAATTGCTGTATAATTAATCAGAGCTTCTGACCTCTTGTCTACAATGTTCTTTGTTAACCCTTGTCCTGCTGAATTGCTTCAATTGTATTTTTCGTCATTTGAAGCTGGAATTGCTAACGCAATTTCCAGCCTCAAATGACGAAAAATATTCCTATTTATGAAAAATAGATATGTCTAAAATTAAATTATTGGATCAACTAAGCATCTACTGAAAACTATTTTATCAAAACTAAGTGATATTTTCATCGATCTAAAACATCCTTAACCCCGTATATATCCGGGCATAGCAGGACAGGGGTTAAAACCACTGACCAAGCAAACACACAACATTGACCCTATGGTGGTTTAATGCTGAGTCAGCATTAAAACGACATTGCGTCAACGCCTCGTGTTTGGTGGGATGACATCATGTTCATTTAATAACATATTCAACACTGGTCCACCATTACACCAACTTCAGGTCAATTTGTAGGGCTCGCTAAGGAGCGGCCTTGTCTGATCATTCTCTGTAGTAATGTTTTCAGATTTTCCTGAGATGTATTTGTAATCATGCTTACATTTATATGTAATAAATGAATGGACATAAAAACAGTTATGTTCCCCAGAGGTACTTTTATTAAGTCTCCACCCACTATGTGGTGGTGGAGACTTATTGCCGCCGCAGCCACTTGTTTCTGCTCCCACTCGAAAACCCCTGCTCGGATTATTTCCAAATATTTGCAGTATGCATACTGGCCCTGGGGAATTTGCTAGAGCTTGAACCGCTTCATCGATTTGTTTCATGTTTGGTTTAAAAGAACTTACTCTGGCCGTGAGCTGAAAAGCTTTTGGTGTGATTCTGATAATAATTTTTGTTTTATAATTTTAGCGGATATTTCAGTTTTGTTCATTTTGGCTCTCATCAAAATTTGGTAATATAGCTATACACCCCTGCTCGGATTAATTCTAAATTTTGGCAGTATGCATATTGGCCCTAGGGAGTTTGCCCAGTAAATTTTTTGGGCGTTTTTCAGCTTCTTCAACAAAATCCAAGATGGCCGCCAAAATCCTATGTCACTCTCTAGAGCTTGAACTGCTTTATGGATTTGTTTCATGTTTGGTTCAAAGGAATAACCCTACCTTGGATGTGTGCTGATTATTTTTTGTGTGATTATGATAATAACAACTTATATTTTTTTACTTTTTAGGATTTTAGCTGATATTTCAGTTTTGCTCATATTGGCTAATTAGCAACATTTGGTAATATGGTTATACAGCTCAAATTTTATCTTTTGTGTATGCTCAGTGGCCCTGAAAAAAAAGGCTTACATTTTTTCAACAAAATTCAAGATGGCTGACGAATCACATGTTACTCTGAAGAGCTTGAACTGCTTCACCGATTTGTTCGAAGGAAGCAACTTACCCTGACCATATGTTGATTAGATTTTGGTGTGATTCTGACATCACATTTTCACGTGGTTTACATAAAAATTTGGTGACAGTACTGTATTTCTCTATAATTAATGTACTATGTGGGGCGGGTGGAGACGCAAGCGTTGCCCCTCAGGCAAATCTAGTTTCATGTCAAGTTGGAAGTGCTTATGTATTTACCAGTGCATGTATTTTGTATTGATATAAAATAATTTAGTTGACATATTAAATCCTCACCAAAAACACTATAAATAACCTATTTTGATATTAAAAAACAAACTAGGGATTAACTCAAATGTTACTACACATGTGTTTCCTTTTTGTGACAAGTCTATACCAGTTCTAATCTATTGATTTGTATCCACCACTTTTAAAATGGTCTATATCATTTCTTATAACCATGATACTACACTTGTTAATATTTGCCCCATCAATAAGAAATTCCCACGGATCCAACCCAACAGGTTTGAAAAAACAAACTTTTTGTAAGCACAATATACTCCCAATTGCTTGAGTCTTTTACCAAGTTTGAAGTTGAGGACAGTTCCATTATAATTGGGGTCTCGCAAATATTTTCAACTTAAGAATTTTTTTGTTAGTATGATACACTCTTCAATATCAGACCGACTGCTGATTTTTAATTTTACAAGTTTAATAATGGTGGCAGGCTATTCATGAGTGTGCTCTTCTGTTTTTAAATATAATTAAACTCTTGCATGAGGCATAGAAAAATATGAGCAACTGATGAGCGAATGAATAACAATTGTTTCATTTTTTTAGCGCAGACTATATTGAATCAAAATTGCGGACAGGGATACAATTGTAAACCAAATATTCATAATCTATTAAAATAGAATGCAAGATACAAACCTCTACCATTTGCATTGCTTAATATGTGGTTAAGGCCTACCACTGGTATATCGTCGCCTCGGGAGCTAAAGGATCCTATCTGACACTCGTCAGAGTGGCAGATAGGATCCTTTAGCTCCGAGGCGACGATATATATTGAAAGGGCCAGATTCTGTGCATCAATGGTGGGCATTTTGAGGGTAATTATGGTGTGTTTTTTGAGGTAAATTAAATTAACAATAAAAAATACAAACACTATGTTTCAGATCATTTTTTTTTCAACAGTTCCAACATAAACAATGATAATTTAGTACATAAACAATGACAATTTGGTGTATTACCAAAATAAATAATGACAATTTGGTGTTTTTCTTCTGTTCAAATAAAAGTTTTAAGTAACACATCATTAATAGCGTCTTGACGCCTCATTAATTTGCATAAAAGTATACAGTTTCCTTAAATTATACCTTTAACTTGAATTGTATGTTAGCTCTATTCAATCTTCAAGCATATCTCTCTCATTGTGCAGAGTGCTAGTATAAAAAATAGCAAAATACAGCATGAGCGAGATTGTGAAATGCGATTCACATTTTACAATCCCCCTCGCACTTTATCACTAAAATAATTCAATCAATGCCTGCGTTTATTCTCTTATATTCAACCCTAGTAGGGTACAGTCTCTTTCACAAACAACATTCAAACAACACACTTGTTTCTCGATAATAATATGGGTTCATTCTCTGGACGATTTACCCCACTTTACAATTAAATGCACAATGGCACACTATTCTCTCTTTGTCGCTTCATACAAAGCATTTCTATATAACTTAGATAAGATGAGACATATTCAGCACATTTAGTCACTTGTACAAGGACTTCAGTTAGTTTCCTATGTGGTTACATTTCGTGCAAATGTATTTTTTACTTGAGTTATCAATACATTCCCAAGTATTTCGTTTTTTCCCGTGTTATTATACTTTTTATCAGCATCTCCATTTTCTTTCTTTTTTTAAATATTTTTTTATATTTTTCTTATAACTGTACCAAGACAATCTCTTGCATTCTCTACAAAGATATACAATATCACATTTACTTGTTAGGTTTCTATCATAATTCTCTTAAAATGAGAACTCCTATACACTCTTTTGTTTGTTTTTATGACATGTACGAATATATCCTATACACTCAGTTTAGCAAAACAAGAAATGTGACATTCATATGTTAAAGCTTGTAACCTAGGAATTAACAAGTGTGATTTCCACATAATGTGTGAAATACACATTTAAATACCTAGAAGACAAAATATACTTTATAACATATTCGTTTCTTCTAAGCCAGCTCAGAATTATTTCTTCAAAATCTTTCTCACAGCCCTTATTTCACAGCTAGTTTACATCTAGTGTGCATCTATCTTATATCAGCCAATTAAATATGTTTCGTCACTAGTTAATAACTAGTTAATCAGACGCAAAGTTCTCCGTTGAATAAATGATACCTAAACCATTCTGATATGAATTTCGCAAAATATCAATATTTGAAAATATAAGTGTCAACATATATTAACAGAATGCGAGACAATATGTTTACATGTTTTGAAATGCTAATTTGCCGAAAGGGGTGTTTTATCATCAATTTATTTTATGCTTTTGACATACGCTGGACTAGAATGTCCTTCATTTTCTTAGCCAAAATTTCCAGCTTATCAGCGCGCTCTTGTAATTCTATGTTCTGTTTCTCCAGCTCGTCAGCTCTACGGTCCATGTCGCTAAACTTCTGTTTTCTTGTTTCTCTTGACCGTTTAGACGCGATGTTATTCTTGTGTCTTCGTTGTACGTAGCTGGTTGTGGGGGAGCTGGGTACCACGGCGGAGTCAGATGGTAGTCTGGGTCGCTTGTCCTTCCTGATGTAGTCATTATGATCTGGATTTGACACCTGACTCTGAATGATCACCTCCTCATGCTTTCTCTTCTGCCTCTTACTGGGTAACACCTCAAGCGGTTCCGCAGCCACCTCTTCCATAAGATGCGCTGCCACCTCGAGCTTTACCACCTCCACAGTGCTATCAAGATCCACATGCACCCCCTCCTTGGTGCTATCAAGATCCATGGTCACCACTTCTATGGTGTTATCAAGTACCGTGTTGGTGGACTCTACAACAGCTGTGTTTTCCACTGTTGCAGATGCAGCGTACACCGCCTGTTCCTCATCCATGGCTGACATCCCGGCAGTGTCCTGAATAAACACAAAAATAACATACCCTCATTACACAGGGTTCTTACATCTTACCCAGGGCTATACCCAAAAGCGCTGTTTTATCCCAGAGCTGCGCTGACAAAATGCCCCCCAAAATTATGTTAATAACCTTGTAAATTAGCTCCAGATCATGCCGGAATACACCATTTCAAGTCTTTACTTTAAAAAAAATTAGGGGGGAAAGCCCTGTTACCAATGACAAAATTCAAGGACTTGAATTGACCACAAAATCATTCTTCAACATGTTTAATGACTAATTCAGACCGCATAAGCAACGGTAATACGAGTAGGCCTACATAATTATTGTATAGTGTCGGAGCAAAGCTGCCCACAGTCTGACACAATGTGATAAATGATCAGTTGATCATATAATTAAATTTTGCAGATGACCATTTTTTATCTGTTCATATATAGACATATTTTTCTTTCATTTGAAGCCGGGAATTGCGTTAGCAATTCCAGCTTCAAATGAATGAAAAATTGGAACAAAACATTTCATGAGGGTTAATTTATTTTGAGGTGGAAATTGCTGCTCACCCCAAACAAGAAGGAGGTGAGGTCGGTATAAGTATCACAGAAGCCTTGTCCGAGCTGATCTGGAGACGAGGGAGAATGTGCCATGAGATCCGGCAGCGTCTCTGTTCCAGGTGCCATCAGCCCTGATCCGCTTCCCAGTAGATCCAGGCCCATGTCAAGGGCAGACAGAAGGTCGGTGTGGTACACATCCGACTGTCCAGCCTCAGACTTGAGCGTCGTCGCCGGCGTGATCGCATCAACCACGCCGGTTCCACCTGAAACAAGCAACAGGACACCTACATTAGTATACAGAAAACAATTACTCACAATTGAGTGGAAAATGAAACAGTTGTATATTATGCTAAAACCTCGCAAGACTAAATCAAGCGTTAGGCCTAGCACATTCTAAAGTCGCCAGAATTTCCCAAGTCTGTTTGTATGCACCATGTTGATGGTGGGAAGGTAAAATGTGTTCGTACATACAGTCTGCCAGTATTACAAAATTAACAGTCAACATGGTCAAATAAAGGCAATGACCAGTCTCAATTGATAGTTGTGTCCAGATGAGGTATACAAGACACAACATTATTGTAGTTGCGTCTATCTTTGGGCATTAGCTTTTATTTAATTCACTACGGTCTTCAAAAACTTCTAGGTACATCCTTAACCTTTTGAGTGGTTGGGACCAATTTTACATCTAAAGTCGATATAATGTATAGGGACCTACAGTTGCCGTAGACCCATAACATAGGTATTCAAATAAAGCGGAAAGATCTAACTAAACATTTATGTTTATATAAAAATATTTCAGCACTTTAAGCCTTAAGGCCCGGTTATTATTGACTCAACTCCAGAAACCACCCAGTCAAGAATCACTTTGCCAATGTATTTGTTATAGGGGCCTTAGTATAATACTAGGGCCTACAATTGAAATTAACTTTGCATTTTTCTTTGTCACTCATAATTTCTAAAGTAATACTTTGATGTGACACTAGTATAATCCACTAGCATAAAGCCCACCTGTGAATGAGTGAGTGTCTCATCAGTGCTAGTTCACGATTCACATAAAGTGGTCACATATATCCTTAAACATCCTGTTATGGTTATATACCTGTGATCATTGTTATGGCAGTGTCAGACAGGCAGATGTAGAGTAGAGGGGTGTGCCCCGCGCCAAGCTCAACCTAAATCTCAATTCACCATGGATAACACACGATCCACGTCCAAACACCAGGAGTGAGCAACTCCCAGTGTGTCTGTATCTCAGCTAATCCATATCTGGCTATTTTAAAGTCACTCTGAGAGTGATGTTTCCTTCTCCACAGATGATCACGTTATGACCTTACATGGTGGTGGATCTGTCAAGTTATGACTGTAGGTTGAGGGACTGGGTATATATCCCAGTCAGCCATGAAGAGGGCTGATGCAATGACAGTGTAATCCCATTTAGATAGTGACTCACTCACCAGCAAATTATAAAGAATCAAAGTTGGTTTAATGTTGGGCCAGTGTAGCAGACGATGGCTCAACATTAAACCAGTATTGGTTCAACGCCTTGTGTACACAGCAAACACGCTAATGTTGACCCAATATTGGATTAATGTTGGGCCAGTGTTGCAGACGATGGCTCAGCATTAAACCAGCATTGATTGCACCCCTCGTTTTGACTGGGTCTGTTATCATTCTAGAGTACACAGGAAGGCTTTCTGACGTTCTATGTACGTCCGCCGAACCCTTTAAGCTCTAAATCAATAATGTTAAAATTCTTAATATTGAATATACATGTATAGGTTGGCTATATATCGAGACGTTGAGCTGACCCTGAATGTGAGAAATTTGCTAACAGAGAGCAGTTTTATTGCATTCTCTATATAATGATTTTTCATATAGGCCTAATTATATTGTCTCTCACATTATAATTATTTAAAATATAAATATGGCTTTATATTTATGTAGACTATTGTTTAATTTGAAACTAGTCATTTATTTTGCAAGCTGATAAAAACGTATAGGGGCCTACCTAATCTTCAAAAATCGTTATTGCAGTAGACAGCGCATTGACTCAACTTTAACATGTTTAAGGACAAACAGTATGTAAGCCTGTTATGTATGCATGTCTTAGTTGAGTGACCAGCATACACGATACAACGACACCAGGGTTGGGTTATTATCGCAGACGTTGGCCCAATATTAAACCAGCATTGGCTCAACGTCTACATTTAACACACTGCTGACAATGCACATTTCTAAGAAGGGCCCTACCACATCACAAACGTAAACACATCGCAGCATTTTCAAAGCTAATCGTGTTTGTTATCAGGTTATGTGTACCTCACCTTAATACATGACTAACGGTACATGTACACAGGTCCCAGCTGATTATGCCGATCTTGCAGATTATGCATGCAAATAGGCCTACAACATTATGTAGACCCTATGTCGACTCAGCGATTTTGCAATCCTGCCAACTGCCAAGCTTGCATTTCAGATTGATTGATTTGGGGTTTGTTGTTTGCAGTGATGATCCTTTTGTTTGTTGTTTATATTGCTGCTACGCGACCACTCGTCAACCGATTCAGTTCACCTGACGACTAAGTATATATTAAAAGGTTCGTGTGTGGCGTAGTTTGTAGCCAGCTCCCTTCGTTTACAAAGCCAACGGATAAATATATCACGACAGGATCAATACACTCCAACCAGCAGGATAGCGATGTCCAGCAATGGCCCAAATTGGGGCGAACACTCTCAACAACTGAGGTCAATCGTACTGTAGCCTACACAGTGTTCGATGTACCAACAGTGAACACTGTGGGCATATACACATGACTGGTGAAGAGGCTTTGCTGTGCATACCAATGACGCACAATGTGCGGGCTAAATGCCAAATTAACGCTAGATTCCACATAGCCATGCATGCGGAGTAGGCCTAAATCTACAATTATTTGGCCAGTGCTATCAGGTTATGACAGTGCAGCTTTTGAGCAGGTTTCGCAGTTCTAAAGCGTTTTAACCCTTTAACCGCCGGTGCCGCATATATTCGGGTTTTTATTAGCACATTAAGTAGGATAGCCTACCACATGATTTTAAATATGTTAAAGATAAAATATGACATCAACCAGCAAGATTTGAAAAGAGTTGACCTCCATATTGTCAAATCTGAATAATTTTCACTCACTTGAAGTTGTGGATCGCGTCAGCGAGACACAACTTCAAGTGGGTGCAAATTCAAATTGAATAATTTGGCGGTAAAAGGGTTAACCCTCGAATCACCAGTTGTTTATTCTGACCACCCAGCAGTCACGAGACGTTGTACTAATGCTGTTTCAACGTTGGACCAACGTCAAAGACATTAGAACAACATTGGTACAACGTCTCGTGTCTGCTGGGTAACGCAGCTGCAGTAGCACCTACATATTTAGGACCTAACGTGTTACTCCCTGTTATTTTCATGCAACTTGAGATAAGGATTCTCATCCCGTGATGAATGAAACTTAGGCTACGTCATAAAATAAAGTGTGTTAGCGAGTGTGAATGAAGATAACGAGTTTCAATTAGGTTTCCCAAAACACCGTATTTTTTGATAAATTTTTAATTGAACAATATTTTATTATTATTTTTTTTTTCAAAATATATATATAAATCACATGGATAAACTACTTATGAACATTGTCAAATAGATGGTCCGTCTACAGAGTACGTGAGCCAAAATAATTAAAATGAGGTTTCTGGCTAAAAATAGTAACTTCCATGTGCTATTAGATTATGTTTATTTTTCAAAAGTGTTAATATTTTGCATTCAGTTTCAAATGAAGAAAAATTTGCTAATCCATTATAAAACATTCAGCTGTTATGTTTGATTTATTAGTAGGCCTTCACTTGAAGTATAATAATTTATTAAAAAGTTATAGCTTCCATAATATTATTAATAATACCAGCGCTAAAAATGTGCGGGGCGCTGTGCTAAGCAACATATTGTCTTGAATAAAAAGGGCAGCGTCTCAAACACGTTACGGTTTGTTTGATATATCGTGACTTGATAATGGTGGTGTTCAACAGGTATTCGCTTGCGAGTTTAATCCTTGAGACAACGTATGTGACGTCATTAAGATGAATAATATATTAACTTAGCACGGTCCTCACAATCGTGTGGCCTTGCTAACCATACACCGCCTATTTGTGGTTGGGATTTTTTTCATTATACCTTAGTCATATACTCTGCTATAAAGTAACGGCCCGCTCAAAGAGTAAGCAGTTACTGTTGTTTGACTTTGTACTACAATACTGTAGACCCCCCAGACAAAGTGTGTGTGTGGGGGGGGGGGGGGGGGGACCTACTAGAAATGATAATCGAATATGGGCTGAACCGTTAAACACGTTAGTCAGATATGTAGAGATAACGATATATATATATACGTCACGCCTCAGGTAAATACGACAGTCTAGTCATGTAAGTGTTGTATCATGTATGTTCAGCGCAGCAATGTGTTTTTAGTAAAGACGAAATTTCCCGTTAGAGGATAAACAAATCATATCTGTTAATTGTCATTTTTCCACCATTTAGATAATGATATTACAAATATGATGGACTTGAATATTAAAACCCAAAACAAAGCATTTGACACCATTGAAGTAGACTTTCTGGTAAATGTGTCTAAGTAGGTGCATGTATAATTAGGCATTCATCAAATTTACATTTATCATATTCTATCTGGTTGATAAATAATAGGCCTACAAGTGATACATATATAAATTTTACTTATTTATAACACAATAAATGTCAGAGATGATATGTGACCAGCACTGTCACTTGTATATGAAATTATCATATTTACACAAAATTTAACTTCCATATATTTTTATCGATTTCAATTTAGATGTCTATTTGCTAAGGCAATAATTTTGTCTCAGAAAACAAATAAGTGTAGCAGTTGATAGCAACCGCAAATGTGCAAAACTACTATTCTTCATGCCAATAACTCCAAAAACATATTATTGTGTAGCATATGCCAAAAAATGAGTGGCAAGCTGCTCCGCTACACCAGGTAAATTATTCCCGTTGTTTAATATCACAGCATGAAATTGCGCACTGCAAAGTCAGCATTTGAGCCCAGGTCTCAGTGGAAGTGAGGTGCAGGCTTATGCTACGAATTACTCAAAGCTCACAAGACAATACCCAGTAAACACTAGACAATGAGCCAATGCTGGCTTAATGTTGGACCATCATCTGCGACGCTGGCCCAGTATTACACCCGCATTGCTCATCGTCTGGTGTCTGCTGAACAATGGTTTTTAAATACTGATTACTCACTCTGGTCAAATAGGCCACATGTCTTCCATAGCATACGCAGTGCAGTGCTGGTGATCCAGCTTAGGTGCAGTATACAATTTGTCACTCTCTAGCCCCAACATATCAACAAGTTCATCCAGCGTCCTCGGCACAGGGGAGTCTGGCAGGGCGACCAATGCTTCACTCTTAATCTTCAAATCTACTGTATTGGTCATGTCGACCGTGTGAAATATCTCAGACAGTGATTCCTCCAGCTTTCTGGTGGGTGTGTTACTTTGCAGGATGGTCTGCGACGACGTACTGCTGTTGATGTCTTCAACCAAGATGGTACCCTCCTCTTCACTTATCTTTCCTGTCTGAAACATACACGGAATTTATGATTATAACCTACATTATAAATTTGTATTAATTTCAAAAAGCTGTGAGGATACTTAGGTACCTGCAAACTAGGAACTCACAATTTCAAGATCGATTGCTGACATATCACAAAAAAAATATTACCCACACATGAGATAACTTGGCTGGCGAATCTCTCGTAAAAACGGGCAACTGTTATGAGCAAATTGTGAAATTTATGTCACTTGAGAGGATAATTTCTTAAATATTGCTTATAAATAAGAAGCCCCTGGCTGTGCTATTATATACTAAAAAACGATTTCTGACAACAGTGGGAACAAATCTCGACTACAACAGGTGGTAAACATTTTATATCATTGTCTAATCGCTATACAGATACAAATGATAGTATACAGGCTTTAACCGCATTATAAGGTCAGACTGGTGAAGTATAGGCCTATATATTGTTAAAGCGATACAATCAGACCTAAAATCATCCAAAAGCAACATTTTTGTGGGCGCCTTAAATGGGTACAATCGAAGGTTATACAATTTGGCCTTATAATGTTGAAAATAACCAAATGTTGAGCATATAAACATGATAAATGTTAATTGTATGTGTAATAGGCCTATTGATGAATAGTTTCTCTAACATAGTCTTATAATTTTGTATCCTGACTCCCAAAGAGCCATCACCCACCACGATAATACAACATGTCACTGATGTGAGGGGAAATTAAGAACACTAACATCCTTTCACATACCCATGGTTCCCACACTTTTTCAAAAACAAAATTCAAGGACTTTTTATGGACCTTTCAAAGACTTCTCAATGTTTTTCCAGTACTTTTTTTTGTGCATGCAAAAAAAGTGGTTCACGGATTACACAAATAAGTTTAGGGCAGAAGGTATGAAAAACGGCAACTTTGGAGTTTTATCACTCTTTTTATCAAATTTTAGACCATGCGTATCAGTGAAATTATAACATTGTAGAAAATATAAAATGTACGCCTACATTGTTTATCGATATTTGTTTTTTGACTTCATATTGATAAAATAGGCACACTTCATTCCTAAACCACATAGTTATTTGAGAGGTTGATCAAAATCAAGGAATTTTCCCAGTTTATTTATGTTTTTGCAAAAATTAGGGACTTTTCAAAGCCTGGATTTTTTTATTTCAAATTCAAGAACTTTTCCCGTTTTTAAGGACCCGTGGGAACCATGCATACCGGTACCGTCTATATATACCAACAGGCTAAGCTCTGATTAAATTTAATTCACTCCATTCCCATGTATTTTTCGCCCAAAAAGAAATATCTACTTTATGACTTTAGCAGCTCTAGGACATAACATGTGTAATTCAACTACATAGTCTACAAGGCGAAGCACCTCTGTAGATATTAAAGCAATGACTCAGTATTGTTTTCTTAATTTATATTATGTTGATTTTATATAGGCCCACTGTTCACCAGGTCATAGATTCCATGATTTGGAAAAAACATTTTGAGGACTTCAGGCCAGTTATTCAACTACAGGATTCGTCATTCAGAGCTATTCAGATTATTATAAAACTCTATACAAAGACTGCATTTTTTAAGTTTTTAGCATGATCGTGTTTTAAACTTTCTCAGATTCACATTGGCCCATAGTGATTAGATGCACATAAACATTATTTAATACATTCGATGTGATTCATTTTAAAATAAATGAAAAGGTACTTTATCACGAATCAGGTCTCCAAGCAAACATGAGACTAAACCAATGGAGATTTAACCCACTGGGCACACAATGTTGTTGCGACGTTGAATCAACGTCGCAACAACGTCGTTTGCTCAGTGGGAATGATAGCCCGTTGTCTATAACATTGACCCATCTTCAATACAACATTGGGCCAACGTCTCGTGTTTTTATGGTGAGCAATCGTGTGACTATTAAAAAATAAAGTATTGTGTTTTCACAATTTGGTAAATGACAGGGAAGTTAGAGCATGAAAGAGGCAGACAGAGACACATGTGTTATACCAACAGGCTAAAATGACAGTATATATTGCTGACATCAGATTCACAGTATTCTAGTTGTTATATTAGATATAATATTGTGAAATCTTTTACCTGTCGGCTCCGCCACTACCTCTCCCCTTCAGTTCTTTCTGTTTCTGCTTCTCGCAGGTTGCAGCCGCCTCTCTCTTATGGTGCAATCCGTGTTACTATTTTTAGCAACCCGTGCGTCATGACTGGCGAATCACCGCTGAGTTCTTCTGTGACGTCACGCTCACCCGCCAGGCTCACCCAATGTACGATCGAAACTCAAGCTTTGTTAGGACTTGCTTGGGTAGATTGGTAAGCGCTTGTTCAGGTTGCGACCTCAGGTTTACTTGTGTTTACCATGTTTACTCACTCAACCATTGCAACGCCAATTGGTAATTAATTTATTGAGCTACTTTTCTTTAAATTTGATTAGGAAGGAACTATTCATTCAATTCTTTATTCAAATGTTGTCAAGAAATAATCCTAATCGCTGAGACAATTTAGGACATTCAATTTCCTAAATTTTCTCAGCGAGAAGGATTGAGCAAATATCTTGCTCTAATATTGTAATTGATTTAATAATAGGCCAGGCAAGTGAACGTGATCAGCGGTTCATATGAATGAAACTATTAAGCCTATTAAAATTGGACAACGACCTCGCCAGCATTGAGCCAACGCTGTTGACCTGTTGACCTTACATGTTATCCATGGTACATTGCACAATTGATTTATTAAAGAGCGTTAGAGATATTTCGCAATATATATTCACTTCCCAGTAAACACAAAACATTTTTATAACATTTGTACAATGTTGGGCCAACGTCGAAGGCATTGGGCCGACATTGTTCAAATGTTATAAACATTAGCACTTATTTAACAATAGATAGACTTAGATACAAAATATATTTCTTATGCAACTTTTTGATTTCTTTTAATGCTATTTTTTTCTAATGGAAATGCTTAAGAACAATTTCAAATAAATATTTTATAGATCTATAAATATTAACGTAATAAGTTTGCGCAGGTCCACTGTAGGGCACTGTGTGTCTGGTTGTCGGTTTCTATACGAGTATTGGTGAGGCATGGTAGGGCATAATGCCCTAGGTTCAATCTTTAGAAAGGGTAATGTTTGTTATTTAAATGTGTCACAATGTATGTGCCTCAATTTGTGAGTCAAGACTTTTGTCGTGTGAACAAACAACACTTAAAAATCTTTTAAAAGTCATTTTTACACGAAACCGAAAAGGTGTAGGGGGCCTATATAATTCGGCAATGAAGTAAAAAAAATGTCCCAAGGGCCTATGATGAAACAACGTGATTAAAAATATCCTGACTTTATGCAAAAAGATGTAATAAGTCTGTAGTAAATAAAAGCGGAAAACGTCTGATTGATTTACTATTCATTTTATATCATTTATATCATTTTGAATAATTATGTCTTGAGTGTAGAGTATTGCCTGTCGGTAGCCTCGACGGTAGGCCTACACACATTCTGATTACTTGTACCAGAATGTATGAGTGTGTCTTCAAGCTCAAGTGAATTGTGGTGTAATGACAGCTTGAGACCTATAATTGATAAATTATTGAAAAAATACACGAAACTTGTTCATACAAAAAAAATCAATACAAAAAAATACAGTAGAAAAGAGAAAATGTTTTGGCATCTATAGGCCTACGTTATGAAACTAATTTCCTCCTTCACTATTGATGACGCAGAATAATTCAGCAAACATGAATTTACTTTTGTGTTTGCTGCCAATTCCTTACAATGCGATCTATATTTGGAATTATGTATTATTAGTCCGATATCGCCTTAGTGTACCTCATAGTAGACTATTTCAAAGTAAAATTAATTCAAACGCAAACGGTATAACACATTGGAAGATTAGTAAAAAATATTAAGAAATACCAGGGTACTTATTCACTTCACATGGCACGTATTTGCCGATATTGCCATATAAATGCAGATAATATAGAATAATAATAAAACGCACTAGGGCAGGAGACCATCTCATTAAATCTTTAAAGTCGTTCACATGACGGCCACCTAATATGAAGTATAACAATTTTGATGACTGTTATATTATTATGCTCAGTTGTCCTGTATATTTACTATTCCACACACATCGCACAGTATAAGGATACTTCGTTATCGTCATGCTTCACTGAACGGCGGGTATAGGCTACATTATAACCTTAGGTTACAGTATGTGTAGTCACTTCCCCACCGCAAGTGGGCGTATCCCAGTAAACATGTTGACCCAATTTTGTTTATATGTTTGGCCAGCGTCGTCGACGGTGGTCCAACATCAAACCAACACTGGGTGGACGTCTCGTTTTTTTTCTGGAATATCAGCAAACATGATACGTCGACCCAACTTTTGTTTTAATGTTGGTGCATCGCTATATTGCTTGGCTATCACTGTCTCTCACATTAGGGTCGCAGCTACTATTAGTATTTAATCTACGTTTTGATAAGATTTAACATTTTCAATGGGATGTATTACGAAATTAATTTATGATATGCTTATAAAACGCGGTGTTTTTTTATAATGAATGTTGTCACCTTGTCGATGACTCGAAATTGCGAAATTTTCAGGACATATTGCTGAATTACAAACGTGAGTCAACACTGTTTAATTGCGCAATACACCAAGCAAAGATATCTTTCTGACCCAATGCTAGTTTGCTGCTCGTCATCCACCTGCGACGCTGAACCAACATTAAACAAGCATCGGGTCAGGTCCTATATACGTTATGGGGTAACCCTTAAAGGGACTGGCTCAGGCTAAAATCATTAAAAATCGATGATTTTATCTTGGCTTATTAATATGACAATATGATGTAAACATGTCCATAGACTCGAACTGCAAAAATTTACCAGTTAAGCTAGATATTGAGACAAAATTCCCGTATTTCTCAATTTTGACATGGTTGTTCAAAATGAGAAATCAGGAATTTCTTTTTCTTTACCAAAAAACTTGATTCATAGGCCTACCAATAGGAAGGAAAATAATAAATATATAAGAATTAAATTATTATTGAAATAAATACATTATTAAATATAACCAGTGACAGTACCAGCATGCCTGAAGTCGACTGTACTTTCAATGGATTGGGATATTTTGCCGAGAAAGGCCAACGGGTCTCGATGTGAATATTACCAAATATGGGTGGAGTCAATATAAGAGCGTCATCAGCAAAATATAGCTGCATGTATCATTCACCGCCCAGCCACTGCTCTTTAACTCTCCTATAGTATGTAGCTACTTATTTTTTATTGAGATGTGAATTGCTATCGCAATCGTATTTACGCTAATTTTTATTCACATTAAGATTTGAATTGCTATCTTGACCCTTAAGGCGCTGAAATATTTTTGTATTTAACTATAGAGACCAAAGGGTCTTTTTCAATTTGAAATCACCATAAATGTCTTGGTTATTTTTTCCGATTCATTTGAATACGTATGTTACGGGTCTCCGGCCATTATAAATATTTTTATTTTCAAAGTGCGGAAATCGACTTCAGTCGTCAGAATCTGACGTCTACAGACGTCAGATTCTGACGACTAAAGTCTATACCCTCGCCATAAGGGTTAAGGCCGATACAAATGTGGTGATATTATGTTCATCAAGTGTCAAATGACTAGCCGTTTTATATTTGTGTGTCCAGTGCGACTCTCTGTATTTCACAGTAGCTTATGAATACAAAAATATTAAAGGTGATCACCCCTTATATAGTATGAATAAATTTGTGAGAAATAAATCAAAGTTGCCACAAGATGGGGCACAAGTGTTTCCTTATATGGGGTGATTGGCTATCATGTGACCCTCTGAGAGCGTCAATCACCCCATATAAGGACATAATTATTCATACCATATAAGGGGTGATAGATCACCTTTAAAGTTTATTCACATTTTGATACAATGCTAGTCCTATATGCTATTCATTGCAGTCAGTGGTAGATTTAAGTAGGTACGGCATAGTTTAAAAAATAACTAAAACTATTCTTATTAAACGATTCTTCTTATATGAATGTTTTTTATTAATTATATTGGTTGCTGGTCACACACGCTGCGTCACACTCGTTGAACATTCTATCATCACTGGTTTAACCCTTTAACCGCTGAGTACGGCCATAGCCGTTTTTAATCTATTTTAATAGGCGACCAAATCACTGTCATTGTTGACGAAATAAGTGTTTAAACATCACAATTTCGTCTTGTTTCTTTTGTTGGGAAAGGAATATAGATAGGGCCTAGTTAACCTTTTGATTGCAGCAATCAAATGCTGTATTTCATTCATTTTAATTTGTAGTTAGACATATTCAGACAGATTCTAACTGCAATCAATAAACAGAATAGACCCACAGATGTTGAGTTATTTGCAGATAAACATCTGACCATCTAGTGCAGAATCCGACACCGCAAAGTTTGATTTGTTTTCATTTTAATTTTAAAGCGACAGACTTATGATGATATACTTTATAGAAGCTATGCACGAGGTTATTGCGACGTTGAATCAATAACGTCGTATGTAGGCCTATAATACAGTCAGCAGGGCTCTGCGTCGTGTAATAAACAAAACTAATTGATAGTGATGGGAGAAAATACAGAGTGCATGCATTTTCGCGGTTCTGTATAACAGGGGCCTAATCTTCTCTCTGAGTCAGATTTACACAATTTTCTCCATGTAGTCAAGTCATCTAAATAATGTGAGTAATATCTAAAAGTGTGGGAATGATTTCACTTTACACCGTGACACAGTCTGCATGGTCGCTACCCAGCAAACACGACTTGTTTTAACCCTTGTCCTGCTATGGCCGGATATATACGGGGTTAAGGATGTTTTAGATCAATAAAAATATCACTTTTTTTCAAATAATTTTATTTACAAACCACATATCAAAACATTCATACATGTATACAAATTATTCAATATTACAAACAATACAAATAATAACTGGTGATCTAAAAACAAAACATCTTTTAAAATTTTAAAATATCACTTAATTTTGATAAAATAGTTTTTAATTGATGCTTTGTTGATCCAATAATTTAATTTTAGACATGACTATTTTTCATAAATAGTAATCTTTTTCGTCATTTGAAGCTGGAAATTGCGTTAGCAATTCCAGCTTCAAATGACGAAAAAAACAATTGAAGCAATTCAGCTGGACAAGGGTTAATGTTAGGCCAGCGTCGCAGACGGTGGGCCAACATTATAACAACATTGGTTCAATGACTCATGTTTGCTGGGTGGTTGTCGCTGGGGATGTAGTAACGCAGTTTGATTGATTAGTTAACCCTTAAAGCGCTGGATTAATTTTGTAAAATTATGGAGACAAAATGGTTTACTTTAATTTGAAATCATCATAAACGTCTTAGTTAGCTCTTTCTGATTCATTTGAATACATGTGTTATGGGTCTACGATCATTATAAATATTTTCACTCTTGCAGTGCGGGGATCGACTTTAGAAACTTTATAAATTGTTATTAATATATATCATACCTAGCGATAATTAAACGACCCAATACATGTAAGTCAGATAGATTGATTAAACCTTGATTTTAATATGGGCCTATTATTAAAACAATTCTGAGTAGTAGAAGTCTAATGAGTATTTGGTTGTCCTACCACTATGAATTAGAAAATAAATGTCAAATAATGATTTATTTTAGTCGTCACCTAATGAGCGACTCAGCAAACACAAAACATTTGTACAACATTTATACAATGTGTAACAAATGTTTTGTGCTTGCTATAGATGCATGGTTTGAGGGGTCTACGTTGTATAACAAATGTTTTGTGCCTCCTGGGGATGCATGGTTTGAGGGACCGCAGGATATACATGTATATTGAATGTCTATACACCCTTTTCAATAACAAAACGCCACACAGTGACCAAAGCTGAACTATTAGGCTGGGACTCTGGTTACACTCTTTTCAATAACAAAACGCCACACAGTGACTAACGCTGAACTATCTAGTTGGGCCTACTGCTTAATGCGCAAAATCGTGCAAAGAGTGGCCTACCGATTTGGGGACATTTAGGGACATTTAGACGCTTTACTTCGGCTTAACTCTTAAAGTGTTTATGTGCCTACATTTTAATTTTCCATCCACTGGAAGTTACGTCCGTTACTGCGACCTACAATTGTAAGTGGTTAAAAATTACTTACATTACGTAAGTAGCCATATAAACACAGTCGAATCAAAATATATTAAACCAATCTAGCAAATGGAATGCTCATTTCTGTGTCAATTTTTGTTCGAATCTTTGAAATGGGGGGGGGGGGTTCAGAATCATTCTGACCCTCCTCCCTCTCTAGATCCGCCACTAAAAACAAGGTTAGATCAATGCCATTGGATCTATGTCTCGTGTTTTGGAACATCCAAACTTTCCAGCAGAACGATAAGGTCTCACCACCCTAAATAAGCCGAAATCACGGCGCAGGTGTATACTAATGATGGAATCATCACACAAAATATTTTCAATGCGGCTGTTTCAACCTCTGTTAAATTAAAAACAAATACAAAGAAGTTATATTTCTGTGAATATTTAATAAGTACACGATGTCTCCTTCTTCCCGGATATCAGATATGACTGTTTCGTGATAATCTGACAGGGATACAGTGGGTTAAAAGGATGTAAAAGAGGGTATGAATTTAAGCGTAATTTGAACTATAGTGACCTTTTTGCACACTAGGGGGCCTAGCTCAAAATCTGTCTGGGTAGCAACCCCTTATCGGAACTGTTTTTGAAAATGCACAGTCCAGGCTTCAATATGATATGCGGCACTAGATAGGGGGGAGGGCAAAAAGAAGTAAAATCGGCCCGTGGAATTGAGGCATTTTACATGTATTTCAATGGGACTGGCATTTGGGGTGGTGAGACCATAATCCAAACTCATACAGCGTCACCTGGTGAATATGGTATTTTTACTGATTGCCACCTAGTGAGCAAAGTGTCAATGCATCTAGATTGGTATCCATTTCTTTTCTTAAATCTGTAAATATTACATACTGGTGAATCACCCCAAATATAATGTGGGATACTCACTGCTGCGTTTATCCCTTTAATTTGCTCTCAAATCAGTATGATATTTAGTTCATTTATAGCCGGAATTACCAAAGCAATATTCAGCTTTAAAATGGGAATAAATGACACTGACACACTATAATATGGCCTACGGTTCCGCTTCATTGCTTTGGATATAGGCTACATGCTTTACAGTATGCTTGGAAAGAGGATCTGCCGGCTTATATTGATCTATACCCAAACAGTAATATACTGTCAACATTATCAGATTATACATAACGTTACTTTACAGATTTCACCATGATAGAGCTACAGGAAGGCTTGACATCCCTGGTGTAACTTGGTTATATGGGATATACAACAGTGGCTGCAGCTGTAATCAACATGACGGTAGGCCTATATATCTCACCTATTTAGTTACCATGACGATAACGACACTCACAGTGATGATCATAGTGGTAACAATAGTGATATTTATAAAAATTGTGACAGCAAAAGTGATAGCGATAGTGATAACAAACAGTATAGGCCTATAGGCCTGGTTGTGATGTATTTTCTAAAGATGATGTTATATTTAGAAAAGGATATATTTAAATCATAATACAAAAAGGATCTTTATTTTCATAATTGGACGTACGTGTGACCAAAAGTTAAAGAATCATTCAGCTTCAAAACGCGCATGCCTGGGACGATCAAGTGTAGGCCAACAGTAGCCTATTGAGTACAGATTGACGGCATTAATATAGCCACTGAACTGATTACAAGATACTACTCAAACGAGACATTGATCCAATGCTGTTTTAATGTTAGGCCAACGTCTGCGACGCTGGCCCAACATTGAACCAACATTAGATAAATGTACAATGTTTGAGAGAAAGTCCTCCTGCCCAGCAAACGCAAGACATTTGTATGACATTTATGCAATGTCGGCCCAACGTCTTTGACGTTGGTCCAACATTGCATAAAGTCATACAAATGTTTTGTGTTTACTGGGTGACAATACAAACTTGGGGGTCAAGCAGTTTCCAAATCCCCGCAGTAATACAGTCAGTTTGTTTGCAAGTAGGCGACCAAGTAGGGGCAAAAGACAAGGGCTTTGAATTATTACCTCATAGATTTCGCTCAAGTATATATGAACTTGCTGTGATTTGAGAACTTGCTCTTAATGAGGCTTTGGGTATGAAACGCATATTTAGTATTATTATGGAATAGGGCCTTGGCTTACCCACGGGCACTATTGCCTTCTGGGGGACCCTTGTCCCGCGAATTTTGACAGTTGACTACACCTTTAAATTAAAAGTTATTCCACGACTACAATAGTCCTACTTTGTTGGCATACATATTATATTAGCCTACCGGGTATATGTGATGTGAAAACCCAAAATCAGGCAGACAGGGGGAATTTAAAATTGCATTTTCTGCAATTTCACAAAAGAACATAGGTCTATTATTGTCCTGATTATTTAGATTAAGTCCAGAGCTAAATAAAATAAAAGTGCATTTGAAAATGAAAATGATAACACATAAACCCTTTTAACTCGGAAATTTTCTGATATTTTTGAATTTCAAACAAGCTACAAGGACAAATAAGCCCGGGAGATTAGCTACATATGTATAGTCTATATATAGTCTATCAGTGTATATATAGTGGCCTACTATGCAAAAACTGCGCATTTTCAACATTTTGTCCCTCTATTTTTATACACCAATCAATTTATATTAGAGCCTTTTGATCTTGATTTTATACTGCTTCATGATTGCCGCGTTCTGTCTGGTTTCGCTTCTTTGGTATTTTGTATCCTTGATTCGTCCATTTATCCCTCACAGGAAGATTGTAATCTACTTCTTTGAAAAATGTATTATTTTACATTTCAGGACAACATGGACAATTCACAGAAACTGGATTACGTCACAATTCACTGCGAGACTGCACTAGGTGAGCACAGCTACGACGCTGGCCCAACAGTAAACTAACGTTGGACCAGCGTCTCATATTTGCTGGGCCGTTACCTTTACTTTATTGACACTTATTTGTCTGAAAACATTCAAGACAGTCCCCCAAAATCTACGTTTTTACGTCAAAATTCAAGATTTTAAAATTGTTGTATCAGACGATCTATTGCCTTTATATAATATAGACACTGATCAACGAAAAATATATATTATTTCCACGAAAATTGATCCATATACCAGGTAGCCCATGGATGGCTGCCAGGACCCTAGCTGCCGAGACCATGACAGCGGTCATTGCACACCTGCTCTGGCCCATTGCACAATTTTCTAAAGTGGTGTCCTAATTCCTAATGTCTTTCAGTTTTTTCAATATATTATGGCGGATGAAAAACCCCTAAGATGGATGGAAATAGATTGTTTTTCTATTATTTTGTCACACTTATAGCGACATAAAACACTATATCACTTCAAGAGATGAGTATTCACATCGCTCCATTATGTTCTCCTCACAGTGGGATCTCGAGACTGAACGCCTGGCAATTCAATAAGGTCACAGCTTGTTCAAAAGCATTCCATTTTAAAGAATAGAGGCGGACTGGTTTAATTTTATATAATTAATTTTTAAATCGGACATATAGTAGACCTACCTTGCATACCATATTTCACTTCTCCAGCATCAACATCTTGTCTTCCTTGGAGTGGGCATTGTTTTGTGAACATTATTTATTTTCTAACGATTGGAAACAAAATTTTGTCACAAGTTGTTTTTTTAATACACACAGGTTTGTTTTTATTGGTACGAAGGAAGGTTTTTACATGATCCTGAAGTTCATGTCCAGCACACAGTAATAATTGAGCATTATGTCAACATATATCACTAATCATGAGACTTAAATGATATCATATAACATTCTACCGGGGTAGCTATAATTTGAACTGCAATGTGTGGCAGTTTTGTCACGTTGTTCATTTTTCGGATTTTGTAAAATACAGTACATGTCCAATGAATAAGGAGTTCACCTTATGGTTTTTTTCATTCGTTGAGTGTTGTATTTTCCTACATCGCACTCGGATGAACACCGTTTGCATATTGTCATAACGGACTTACTTTTATCACCACTGCCACATTTATCCACCCCATGACAGTAAACTTGAAAAATAAGGCCGTTTTTGCGATTTCTTCCTACCTATTGGAGATTGCAAGAGCAATGTACATCTGTAAGTGAAGGAAAATAGAAATAGCGGGATGCTGGGAGAATTAATATGGTACCTTTTGTTTTGGCAGATATGACTTCTCAACTGACTTACGTGTGTACCAATATATTGACGGACATTCCATGGAAATCATTAAGTGATCCACTGCATGAATTCATAGGAGTTCTCAAAAACAATGCCTTTACAGAGTATGAGCTTCGCAAACTATTTTATTACATACATAGTTTAGTGATGATGGTTAATATTTATACTGAAGTACACAGGTCGTTCATTGTGACGGAAAGAACCAGTCACGACACCAAAAAGGATAAAACTCTCAAAAAACTACTAGATGACCTGACCAGAGATATCTTTGAGACACGTTCACTAGTAATCACATACGTGGTGGACTTGACTGGCATCATTAACTCTGTCAGTCATAAGGATAAAACACCGGGATTTTTCACAGCATCTTATCAACGCTTTCAAATTGATTGGATTAAAATTCTGTCAAGGCATTGTGAGGACAAATTACTCAAATCCAGGAAGATAATAGAAGATTTAGACAAGGACAACAAAGGTAGGCTGACACTGATTATCATTATATATTTCAGAGGATAAACCCAGCGTCAGAGACTTATTCTAATACAAATTTCCATATATTATCTTACCTTTATATCTTATTTCCATTTAGAAAGTTAACACTGCTCTCCAGGACAGGGGTTGTACATATGCTCCGAAATATTCAAAGGTGTGTGTAATTCTGTCGATGTACTGTGCACTATAAAGAACCCTTGAAGTCATTCAATAAGAGTAGGCCATAGTCCTGACTTCGGGCTCCCTTCCGTCATAATGATTGTCAGAAAGCGACGTCAAGCAATATTCACTCACTCGCTCTCTAGTTTTCCAATTAAAATAACAGGAAGTTAATTTGTGAAACAGTTAATATAGACAAAAGGAAGTGACTATATGATCAAACTTCAGATGTTTAATGGGATGGGCCTCATCTCTGTTACTGTAAAAGAAATTGATATAAGATCAAACTTAAGATGGTTGATGGGATGGGCCACAGTTCTGTTACTGTAAAGGAACTTATTATAATTATGATCATACTTAATATGTTTGATGGGATTGGCCTCATCTCTGCTACTGCGATGGAAATTAATAATGATCAAACTCAATATGTCAGGTGGGATTGGCCACACCTCTGTTACTGCGAAGGAAATTAATGTACGATCCAACTTAATATGTTTGGTGGGCTCTTTTTCACAATGTATTTCTGTTTTATACAGAATTGTGTGATAAACTTGAATGTTCCCATTGCTTTGATGCTTACACTACTGTTTCTTCACAGTCATAACTTGGATATGAATGGGTGTATCTGCCATTTTGTCAAGTGAGCAGATGCACCCTTTCATATTGAAGGGGGCGATAAGGTGTTAGGAGATATTAAAGGTGATCTATCACCCCTTATATGGTATGGATAATTATGTCCTTATATGGGGTGATTGGCTATCATGTGACCCTCTCAGAGGGTCACATGATAGCCAATCACCCCAAATAAGGAAACACTTGTGCCCCATCTTGTGGCAACTTTGATTTATTTGTCACAAATTTATTCATACTATATAAGGCGTGATAGATCACCTTTAACTCTGCCTCTAAGACAATATTCTCAGTGTGCAGACCCGTGTACAGAGATAAATACTGCTGTACAAATGACAAAGTGATAAGCCTTCCATAACTTTACATCCTCTGCATATATCCATGTACACCAGTTGCAGATCTAGAGGGTGGTAAAATGGGGTCCCGACTCCCTCTTTTTCAGAGACGCCATTGCCTAAACATCGGTATTTGATACACCAAATTCATACATTAAATTCATACACCAAATTTACTCGGGTGGTGCCGAAGAGATCATTACCAGCCAAACTTCTATTGGACCCCCGCCTTTCTCTGTACACTGATGCGGGTGTCTGTCCACAGGGTTCTCTGTACACCGCCTAAATTTGCAAATATTTTATCAACCCCTCTATAAATTCTGATGTGTTGAGAGCTAACGGATTTATAATAGCACCATGATAAGAAATTCAAATATTTTACGACAAAATAACATTCTTCATGGTAAATTAATTATGTAGTTTATTTTCCCTCAAATATGTATATACAACAACTAATTTATAGCGACTCGACCAGGCTAAAATCATAAAAAATGGGTTCTAGTCTATGGATATGTTTACATCATATGGTCATATTAAGAAGCCAAAATTATATCGCCGATTTTTTTAATGATTTTAGCCTGATTGAGTCGCTTTAATTCTGTTTTTTTTTTCATGTTGGATTACAAATATCGTACACAGAGTCTGGAGGATCTCTTGATGTAAGAATAACATTCCAGTTGATGAGAGGGCTAGTTACTGCCGTGCAAAGTCAAAAGATATCACCTGCTTACTGCTTACTAGTACTACCTTTTGGCTTTTTATGACAGCATACATGTTTACTCTTATAAATGCTGAATTGTGTGGTTTAATATTTTGTGTCAAACACAATGTAAATATAAAAAAATTGCACGCTTGGCATTTATTGTATTCCTCATTTTACAGTAAAAATAAATACATCTGGTATTTATATATCTAAAATGCATAAAAATACCAATCAACAATTCTTTTGTAACATTTACAGTTTCTGACGGAGTACTATGATCATCGAAGGCGCAGAAATGAGGTCAAAACTGACCTACTGAAAAAGTGGCAAACACGTTTCAATGTGAAAGAACCGGGCTTTCTGCAACACTACTTCATAATGGCCAGACTCCCTGTCCTTTTCCTTGTAATTTTCTATGTTGCTGGATTTTATGTGAATCTTGCAATAGCTTTACTTTATTCTGTTACTATTTATGTGACCAGCCGTCCATTTACATTTGAAACTACTCAAAGAATGAAGTGGTATGTGATGACATTTTTGTTGGGATTGGGTGTTAGACTGACAGGTCTGGCGGAGATACACAATGCCCTGATAATCCACAATACAGCGGCGACTACTGTATTGATATATCATGTGAGACAATGGCCGATAATAACAGAAATGCTAGAGATATTTAATCCTACTCCGTAGATAGGGTTGTCAGAAAGAAGTGAATTCATTAGATTTATTTTCAGGAAAATGTAATATTTGTACGAATATTATTTATAAGCATGTGCAACGATTAGCAAAATATTGAATCGTGAGTATTAAACTTGTATGTATCAGAATTGTGCATAAGTTTTCGAAATATCTTTCAACAATTACGTGCAAATGAATTATACATTTGAATGTTGATTCAAATATACTTTAAAAATTTAATAATTTTTTTTAGATGAAGTGGATATTTAATACAGAGCCCACATATTTACTACAATCTTTTCTGAGAGAGATAGACATTCCATCAATAAAAATACAGCAAATTAATACATTCGATATTGTCATATTTCACGAATGAAAAGTGATGATTACCCCTTTCAAATCTGAATTTACCATCGTCATCTTCATCCACTACAAGCTGCAAATTGATGTCGCAATTCTCGAATTGTATTTGCTGAAGATGTCTTAAAGTGAATGACAAATGAAAAAAATATATAGTTAATATTAAAACAGTTTCATTAAAATTTTATTAATAAAACCCCTAGGTGCAGGAAATGAAGTCATCATTCAGAGATGCAAAGTGATGTTTTGATGCCTTGCGGGGTTTTAAGGGTTAACTGATCACTTACCACAAACTATTTTATTGATTTCAATGAAATTTTACAATTTGAAAATGTGGCAACTTCTCCTCATGTTTTACAGTCATCATAATTAACTTCTCTTCGTGTTTTACAGTCATCATATTTAACTTCTCATGTTTTCCACTCATCATAATTAACTTCTCCTCGTGTTTTGCAGTCATCATAATTAACTTCTCCTCGTGTTTTCCAGTCATCATATTTAACTTCCCCTCATGTTTTACAGTCATCAGAATTAACTTCTCATGTTTTACAGTCATCATAATTAACTTCTCCTCATGTGTTGCAGTCATCATAATCAACTTCTCATGTTTTACAGTCATTATAATTAAATTCTCCTCGTGTTTTCCAGTCATCATAATTAACTTCTCCTCATGTTTGGCAGTCATCATTCATAATTAACTTCTGCTCATGTTTTACAGTCATCATAATTAAATTCTCCTCGTGTTTTCTAGTCATCATAATTAACTTCTCCTCATGTTTTACAGTCATCATTCATAATTAACTTCTGCTCATGTTTTACAGTCATCATAATTAACTTCTCCTCGTGTTTTCTAGTCATCATAATTAACTTCTCCTCATGTTTTACAGTCATCATTCATAATTAACTTCTGCTCATGTTTTACACTCATCATAATTAAATTCTCCTCGTGTTTTCCAGTCATCATAATTAACTTCTCCTCATGTTTTACAGTCATCATTCATAATTAACTTCTGCTCATGTTTTACAGTCATCATAATTAACTTCTCCTCATGTTTTACAGTCATTCATAATTAACTTCTCCTCATGTTTTACAGTCATCATACATAATTAACTTCTCCTCATGTTTTACAGTCATCATTCATAATTAACATCTCCTCATGTTTTGCAGACATCATTCATAATTAACTTCTCCTCGTGTTTTCCAGTCATCATAATTAACTTCTCCTCATGTTTTGCAGACATCATTCATAATTAACTTCTCCTCGTGTTTTCCAGTCATCATAATTAACTTCTCCTCATGTTTTAAAGTCATCATTCATAATTAACTTCTCCTCATGTTTTACAGTCATCATAATTAACTTCTCCTCATGTTTGGCAGTCATCAGGTGTTTTAGTCATCATAAGTATGCATACATAAAGTCTGACTGCCTTCTATCCAGCATACCATAGAAGACCCTATAGGTGGGTCCGCCCCTGTTTCTTTTGATATGTCCTACTTATTGCGGACATTACTTTTATAAAATAAGGACATTATTTCACCTTCAGGTAGGAATTGCGGCAGTAACGATCCACATCTCATAAGGTGAATGAAATGAGTTTGAGAATATCTTTGTCTTTCCCCAAAAAAGAAACGTTTGATGTACATTACATTTCTAAAATTGACATTTATGTTGCCCGTGTTGATTCAAACTGTACAAATATAAGTCATTTTTATTCGCATCGGTAAAAAACTGCATTTTATAATGTGTGGTCAATTTATACAATTTAAACTTCACCCACTTGAAGCTGTGTCTCGCTACCGCGATCCACAACTTCAAGTGAGTGAAAATTATTTAAATTATGTACAATTTTAAACAAAACGTATGTAAATGTGGCAAATTTAATGCTTATTGTTCCTTAAAATTGTCTTGTTTCATGGAAAACTAAATCGACGGTTGACAGATATAGACGTGTCTCGCTACCGCGAACCACAACTTCAAGTGAGTGAAAATTATTTACATAAATTATGCACAATAGGTTGCGCCGACGATAGAAGGTGATTGTGTGATGTTTTGCCATTTTACAATATAAATAATATATAGGCCCATACATGGCAAAGTTTATTTGTCAAAAGTTGTAGTTACTGCCTTTTGGTTTTGCAAAGCAGAATTGTCAGTTCGTGTTTTTATTCACTTGAAGCTGGAATTGCAAACGCAATTTCCAAATCCAAAAGATAGAAAAGATTTTCGTTTTTTTAATTTTTTTATTTGCTAACCATAATATACCCCATTCTCACATTCTATGAGGCGTATATCGGTATCAGCCCATATCGCACTCTTGCTGTAGTTTGAACTACAATCTATGGCGGTTATGTCATGTGTGACTTGATCGTGTGAGAAAATACAAACGTTGTTTATTGATTAGACGAGAGCTGTGATTAACCCATATCGCACTAACATGAACACCGTTTGCATAGTATATTATACCAATAGCTTATCAATTTTAAATATTTCGATATTCGATGTGAATCACGTTTGAAAAAGCAAATATACCAGCATAGAAGGACAAGGATTAACCAAGAAACCAATACAAAGGGTTTTTTTCAGTTTGAATTCATCATAGATAGATAGATTGTTTATTTCGAATCAGAAAACCAAAATATATAACAATGTATAAGGCTTAAGGAAAAGTGCAAATAGAAATATTGTTGCTCGAGATGATTCGAGATGTGTCGCTTTCATGGTGGTCGCCTATGAAAAAAAAACTAAACATATATTTCATAAATGTGGCTCTATAGTGCAGTTGTGGTGAACATAGACATGGGAGTCGGATGAGAAAGTGACGTGATGCGGCCGAGATGCTACGAGATGGCCAGTCGTATCGATACTGCGATCAGATCAAAAAGCAAAATAAGTAAAATATATGTACAGCTTCGATGATATGCCAGGCAATTGAAAAAATATATGGTATGGTAATCTTTTATTATACTGATATGTGATTATATATTTACTTTTCTTAAATACATAATTTATATCACCCGACTTGGGTTTTATAAATAAGATATATAGTGTACAGGAAATTTAAATTAAATGAAATGAATCGGGCTTAAGGCCACTTTTGTGCACATATTGGCTAAATTGGGTCAGGAGAAGTCTCGTGGGACCGTAGCATAATGCTACGGTCATTCGGCGATGTACACCAAGGCCAAAAATGTCCGAGACACATCGGCGACAAATCGGCGATGCTCGTGTAAACATCGGCGATGCATATTCGATGTGATAACATCGCCGATGGTTTGGTGAGCCATGGCCGATCCATCGCCGATGTTCCCGAGCTGCTCGGCGAAGCATCGGCGGTGCTACGGCGATGCTTCGCTGAGCGTTAGAAATCTTCCTTCTGATCGGTCACCGATGATCACATGAGCACCATTATAACCCATTGAAAGTGAAAGCGTGGTATGTTGTGTGTGATTGCAATTAGGTATTAACAATATAATTTCTAAAACCTATAAATAAATTATGTCATGACCTCATCCCAAAGTCAAAATACGAATATAGGCCTATAATCGAATAAGCAAAATCAGTTTTATGTCTGCGAAATGATCCCCGAGCTGCTTAAGTTCGATGCCCTTGAGGAATGCTCAAAGGTGAATCTTTAATATTGTGGGGAGCCTCCGTGACCTCAGACCCCCAGGGCTCGAATTTTGAATCCTGTGTCTGGAGGGCAGTGTCATCTCATTCTGGCCCGGTTTAGCCTATATGTGCACAAAGATGGCATAAAACCCCATTCATTTCATTTCAAAGGTGAATTTGATATAATTATTTAACATTATTTTTATTTATTCTAATTTCGTGGAATATATTTTATGCGTAAGGACAAAGCGTCATTATCAACAACAGCTGCAAAAACTATTTTATCGCATTCATTCTAAGTAAAGTGCCAAATAAAAGAGGATAATCTAATGTAGGCTTTTTTGAAATATTCACCAACTGCATTATATTTCATACGAAATCGGTTTTCTATTTAAAGTTGTTATGGAGGATTGCCACAGTATTGTTTGTGTGAAGCACAAATAGCATGTTGTCCAATAGCATGTATATAGTGATACATGCTATTACAAAAATACGCATGTAATATTTTTTGTGCAACTGCTGGTACTCCAGTATGGTACTCCAGGTCTGTCGTCTCCTGGAAGTGGCTCTTGGGGGATTAGGCATTAAGATTTTAAGTTTTGCTTTATTGACCACCAATAACCGTAATTAAATGTTGTTCTCCGCACATTGAGCTGGATAAACAATCATATTTACGCCGCCAACTGACACGCCTCCCAGAAGAGAGAGAGATGTTTTAATGTTAGCACGCCCTCTGCAATATTAGCCCAGTCAAGAAAACTAATACAAATCATCATGGTATATTAATATGCATTTGACCTTATAAATAATTGACAAAATATCAATATTTATAATCAAATATTTTTTCTATTACATATTACTTGACCATCTATATATCTATTACTATTACTTTATATTAGCCTATACTATTAACCCATCCCTGCTCTCAACAACGCTCCATATACCATCGCCATGACGTCATCAAGACATCGGTACGATATCGTCAAGACATCACCATTACATGGCGACGCATCGCCGAAGGATCACCGACTGTCGCCGATTCTAGAAGTACATCGTTAACTGTTAGCCGATGTAGCGTCGATTAATCCCCGAATATTTCCTGATGCATCGCCGAATAATCGGCGATGCATCGGTGATGCTTCCCCGAAGGTTCCCCGAAGGTTCGCTAAGACATCGCGTGAGAGTTTTCTCGTGGGACCACACGTTCGACATCGCCACCAGAACACGTAATTTTCATCGCCAGTGCATCGCCAGAAATTTTGGCCCTCGTGGGTCCGTAGCAAAAATTAGATGACACTGCCCTCCAGACACAGGATTCTAAATTCAAACTCCGGACGTCTGAGGTCGAGCACGCTACCTATCGGTCACGGAGGCTCCCCACAATACTGAGTTTTTACGAGTGGATGGGGAAGAAACATTTTTGTTTCTTTCAAACCGCCGGGACCGGGAAACGAACCCCGAACTCTAGCGTGAAAGGCAGCGACTCTAGCCCTTACCCTAGGGCCCCCGCCCATAGTGTACAGAATAATGAGATGTCAGTTTTGAAGTACAAACTAACAGATAGACAGACAGCTATTTTATTGACAAAAATAAAAGTCATTACAGACTTATTTGTCATAGTAATAAGAGAGATAAATGTACATGTATATACAAGAATGTTAGTTTGTTAAAATCATATGAGTCAATATACATGGTATGATAAACAACTAAAATCATGTTAGGTGGCATTGCCATAATAAAAACTGGGTATTTCGGTGATACAAATGACTACTTCTTAAAATAAAATTAAAAGGCATAGCCAAGATAACATGGGGGTCTATCATTTTGCTTCCCGCACCAAAACCAGAGATAAAATAGCTACTATGTTTAATATACTAATTATATATAGTAGCAAAAAAGACACTCTGGAAAGCGTAGAAACCAAAAATATATACAGGTGCATAATTATGCTACAGTAACTGGAGTATGAAATAAGACAATGGTAAAAATTATATGGTATTTAAAAAATATATATATGTATATATAATATAAAGCAGTACAATTAATGTGGCAATCCGCGAAACAGGTAGCTCCGAGCCATGTGACCATGCAAGCACAGTCGCTATAAACTCGGAGATTCCCTGATAATGACTAGTGGTGTAAACTTAACAACGTAATAACAGTACTACTACCGTAACACAATATATACATACTAATAAAAGTCGGACATTGTGGTTCGTCGACTGCCAACAAAGTATAGCATCAGAACCATCCATATTATCGAGTGTTGCAGACTTGTGATGTAATAACAATGACAATTACGGATAATAATTATGTGTGCCATTCACGCAGGACATGGCACTCACACAATAACATTAAAGTTTATTTAATTAACTAGTGATTTATTACCTATATGGCCCTCGCACAAAAAAAAAACATTACAGCTTATTTTAATTCACTATATTGTTTATTTCATACCATTTCACTCACGACCTAGTTAGTACCACATACTCGGAGTTACAATCGAAGAAAAACATTCCCGACCTCATAGATAAAATCAGCTGACTTAGCAACTCTGAAATCATCCATAAGGCCCCACCTCGTCTGATAACAAAGGCGACGGAAACGTCCCTAACCGGCCCTAAAAAGCCAAATAATAAATCCGAGAGCAACAGCCGTCCTGATATGTGGTAATACCCAAGTCAGATCATGAAGGCATGATATTATGGATAATATAGCGATAGGTGACTTTGATTTATTATACTCGGTTTTTTTAACAATTAATTTGTTTAAAACAGCCATAGATAAATTGCGCTAGTGACTTCACCACTGTTATGTCTCTAGATGTCATAATTTGTAGAAACATTTCATTTGTCGGCTGTAGGCCTATATTGATAGTTGCGGTTACCGAGTTAAACAAGATTTTGCGTTCATTATTCATAGCGTTACAGTGGAGAAGAAGATGTATTTCGTCGTCAATTTCGTTTAATTCACACCTTGTGCATATTCGCTGGTTTATTGGAGTGATTGGATTATTGTATCGTCCTCTTTCTATATTTAGATCATGTGAGCTCATTCGGTATCTCGCCATTGATGTTATGAGATGGTTACCCCTTGTGTGTAAGATATATGGTTCAACACAGAAATACTTTTTTAAATAACTAACTAACTTACCTGGGCATTCACCCAGCCCGGGCCAATGTCGGGTCAACATCTGGGACATTGACCCGGCATCGAGCCGCTGCTAAACAAATGCCTCTGCTAACAGAATAGCATTGCCTGATTGCATAAACACGAAACGACCAAATGCTATTAAATAAACATATGCGCGCACCTACTCATACATATATACGCATGTATCACGTGCATACATTTACATACACTTACTCATACATACGAATACATAGATTTATCGATTTTGTTGATAAATATAACATCTAGGTATAGAACAATAATTTATGTAATTGTCTAAAAATTGATATTTTTCATATTTTACAAATGATGCAAAACTATGAGTGGTTATTTTATTGATTATGTTTTTATTAGTAATATTTATTCGTATAATTTAATAAAAAATTGCAAGGAGAAGCGAATACACTTTTCAGCCAAAACATGAATAACTCTGTGACCTTCTGTGAACTTCTTTTCTGGTACGGGTATTATGCGAACGAGTTTCTTGCTGCCTAACAACTTTTATAGTATCAAACCATACATGTAAATTATTATTTAAGAGCTTAAAGCAGGACAATTGTTGATTTAGTAAAAATACAGCTTGAATTTTCGATATACCTAAGCGTTTTAAATTTGTTTCGCGTGCGTTATATAATTACTAAGTGTAATTGCCCTAATGACCTTTTTGCAATGTACCTATTCGATTTATGGTATAACCCCATATAATAAAATACCGTAATGTATGTGCGGTAAAATTAATGTGCTGTAAAGTGTTGATGGATGGTGACACCCAAGAAAATAAATTCTGAAACCCGTTCTATATCTATCAATCACCAAAGACGGTATGTTGTTATGTTTTTGTGGCTTACGGAATAGCATATTTTTTTATTTTGATACATTAATGGACAACCTATTCAGTTTAAGCCAATTATTTATTTTTGACAACTCAAAATTTATGTTAACATTAAAGTTCCTAATAGAAGTGTCGGATATATCTGGTGTAGTAATTAACGTACTGTCATCTACATAAAGAATAGTGTTAAAGCCCATTGGCAGATCTGAAATATGGCCAAAGGTCATTTGCCTCGACCTTATTTTTGGACAATCAAATATATTAAAGGGACAGGCCCAGGCTAAACTCATAAAAAAATCTGTGATTTTATTTTGGCCTTTCAATATGACCATATGATGTAAACATGTCCATAGACTAGAACTGCAAAAGTTTTTTAATTTTTCTGCTGCGCATTCACCAGTTACGCTAGATATAGAGACGAAATTCCTGATTTCTAATTTTGGACAACCATGTCAAAAATAAGAAAAACTTTTGCAGTTCTAGTCTATGGACAAAATAAAATCACCGATATTTTTATGATTTTAGCATGGGCCTGTCCCTTTAATTCAGTTGCAGCCAATTCTTTAGAGTGACCTCGTATATTGGTTTAGTTAAAAAAGTTTATTGTCAGAAAAATATGTGAATAAATGATCAAAGGAAATTTGAGAAAAAAATATATAGTAGCAGATAAACAGATCGGACGGTTTTTATCACTGATTGTTGGATCTCATTTCTTACAGGGGAGTATTTCTTTGACTAATTTAAGTTTGTCTGGAAATAGACCGGACATAAGTGACTGGCTATAATAATTAGAGTCAATGAATAATTGATTTGATTATCAAAACCGCAGGTTGCGTTACTTGAAAGATCATTTATTGTTTTTTTACAAATAATGGTTTGAACAATAGCTTAACAATTAAATACACGATTAGTTTTGTTTTTTTTAAAATCCGTTTGTAGCTGGCTTTATAAAAAAAAAACAGGATCAGATATTATTTTTGACTAAAAAAAATCATTGAACTTACATATTTATCTGCTATAAATTTTCCGTCAAATTTAAAATGATCAGAGAAATTCTTTTTGCTCCTAATTTTGCTCAAAGCTTCTTTGGAAATTCTCATAAATATCTTAGTTAGCTCTTTTCGCTTCATTTAAATACCTATGTTATGAGTCTACTCTTTCAGTGCGGCAGGGGTTCGACTTTAGATGTTAGGTCCGGATGTCTAAAGTCGGTCTGTGAACGTCAAAAATAATAAAAATCATATTTGCTGTGGTGAACCCCTTGTCTTCCTTGTGCGCACTTGCACTGAATTTCAGCTGTTTACCAATAGTTAACAGTAAAGGTGATGATTTTTTGTGTATAGCTACCTTCCGGTGGTGTAGGCCACACCGAGTTAATGAATTCTTCTAGACTCATCTGGCCCAACATTGAAACAGCATTGCCCTTGGGTGAATGCTCTGTGTTTGCTGGTGGTGATCATAAAATAACTCGTCTTATATGATGCTCCCCGTTATTGTTCATATAAACGTGAGCCCCATAAGGCGACTTATTACGTCTACTAGTACTACACTAGTAGATATGGCATTGTAAAAATACAAAATGGCCTTGAAGTATATGATATGTTCACCGAGTAGACAAAAATACCCAAAAGTAAACACCCAGAAGCAAAAGCTACCAAACATTTGGAACATCGAATATGAATAACAAAGACGTAGTAATATGTAGAGATCACATGACGGCACCAATGCGACAAGATGTAATGACATGGAGAGGTCGTCGGCTTAAGTTCCTTTGTTCAGGCTGAAAGCGTCTGCGCAGCAGCAGTCGATTATATCTTTTTCCAGGATACAATGCTCACAACGCTGAATTATTTTTGTTTAAACCATATAAACAAAAGGGTTATTTTCAATTTGAAAAGAGCATGAATGTCTTAGTTAGCTCTTCCCGCTTCATTTGAATACCTATTTTATGGGTCTACGGCCATCATAGATATTTTTACTTGTGCGGGGATCGACTTTAGACGTCAGAATCTGACTTCTACAGACGATAATTCTGACGTCTAATGTCGATCCCCGCGTTGTAAGAGTTAAAAGATCCAAAAAGCATAACATCAGCATTCATCGTTTTGCAATGAGATTCATTTTATTATAGAGACAAACGATGTATAATTATGTTGATTGATATTGTAAATAAAAACATGAAACCATTGTATCCATAATTATACAGTGTACTGTAATTATGGATAACATATATCCATGATATCATATATAATACGGATAAGCTCGACATATATACCAATCAATTCAGTCATAATGATATAACTAGAGAAATACCTTGCCCGTTTTTTTAGATACTTCAGCTGTGGTGAATAAGGCTCTGCCAAATACAAACTTGGCGGTCGGGTAATTCACTGAAGCAAACATGAGTCGGTCTTAAGCAAATACAATAAAGACTTGTGTGCAAACAGTATATGACCCCCCCCCCCCCACCCCCTCACATGTAAGCCCGCCTATACGTTAACTCTGCCCCAAGCTCCAATCCCATGTTGAATTCGATATGCTTTTAATTTTGCACAATCAGGTGATTTTGCATCACCTTGAAAGGGGAATGGCGGCAGTAATTCATATTTCAAGGTAAATCAAATTAACCCTTAAAGCGCTGGAATATTGTTATATAAACCAAGATAACAAAGGTTTTATAAATCATAATAGACGTCTTAGTAAGCTTGTTTCGCTTCATTGAAATACCATGTTATGGGTCTACGGCCATTATAAATATTTCAGTGCGAGGATCGACTTACGACGTCAGCATCTGACGTCTAGTCAGATGCTGACGTCAAAAATCGTTCCACGCACTGAGAAGAAGAAATACTTCAGTCTTTAAATGCCCAATATGTTTCAAAGTTATACATAAATGAATGAGATGCATAACGTGCAGTATTGAGAGTGAAGTAGGGGAACTTGCCTAAGACGCCTACCCCTAAGGATCGGAACTTTTTGTAGCCAGCACGTCTTACTGATTACCAAATGAAGATCAGCAGCTGATTCTGGAAATAACCATGCACGACCAGTGAAATTTTCAGGTCTGTACTCTGTGTATTTAATGAAATATGCCGGAAAACATTTTTTGGAGCAAAGTGGGCGTTTTGTGAACGTCGTTCTTAAGACGCCCACCCCCGTGCACAAAACGCTCCCTCTTCTTTCTCCATTAGCCTACCACATAAAGGCACAAAACGCACACCCTGATACAAAACAACCAGGTGGTCCTTATAGGGACATGGGTGGGCGTTTTGGGAACACTTGGCTTGGGCATGCTAAATCAGAGGGGGGACGTTATAGGAAAGATGGGGGTGGGTGCCAAAAATTGAACAATAATTGTATAATTTTATTAGGATAGTTTTTTTAATTTTCATGTTCAGATTTGTCATATTTTTAACAAATAAATCTCTGTAATCTTTTTATCTTTCACAATGTATGATAAAGTGTGTCGGATCTTCTACACTCTTTTTACATATACAGAATCGATCTTCTCTGGGAACATTTCTGAATCGACCTCTAGTTACCTCTAGTAAGCTGTTATCTGTTCTTAACCTTGAAAATATAGATCTAATCTAACTTTTTAACTTTTTTAGATTTTTTGACATCTTTAACATACCGAATATATATTACAATTCGTGCACAAACATAAAACAATTATATAAAAGATTTAAAACTGCGAGCTGCTGGGACAATAATTTATATCGCAGTGTAAACCAAAACAAACGTTTGCTATTTAATTTTACATAGCTTATGTTCCAATCAGCAACGGTATCCCATGCGAGAAAATATCGGAAAATTGACATATTGTTAAAGAACTATACTACACCTAGTTAGCTAAGCACTTTGGGGTTCGTTTTATGAGAAAAGCACCAACATCTGCATAATACTGCATAATGGTCGGGTGAATTATATAAGAAGAAGACCCCAATCATTCTTTCCCTTGAAATGCTCAAATTAGCATAAATTCAAAATGGCCGCCAACAAATTTCATAACAGCCTGCTTCTGGGTGTATTTATTACAGGGAAGTGGAGAGTTCTGTGATTTATTGTAAGTATTGTTGTAAGCTTTTTTAACCATGAGCGCATATCAGTCATTTTGAAATCGATTCCGCGAATTGAAAACAAATTGCCAAAATATCGGTATTTGACATTGAAAATTTACTACTAGTAGGGTAGTGCCTGTAGTGATCTGTCAAGAGTCATATATCTTTATATAGTTAGTACAGGACACGAAGTGGGCACTGGTGAGATGCCATCATCTGTTGCTTTTTCGACGATTCTGACTTACCGGCAAACAACGCACGTAGCCTACACTGGGTGTCGATAAAAATGTATTACAGATTGTTCATTTATTTGCATATTACCGCGATCCACAACTTCAAGTGACCAAAAAATAATTGAATTTGTTAAATGTAAATCGAAATGTCTGGTGCGGTATGTCATTTAGGCCATTTAAGTTGCCCAAATTGATTTTATTGTTTTTATGGTTTCCTTAGGGGTCAAATATGCCCAAAATATTGGGGTATGATTTTTCCCGCCCCTCAACTCGTTATCTGACATATTCAAAATGGCCGCCATCGAAATCACATATTTGGCCATAACTTGGGTTCTAGCATAGCTAGAGTCACGATTTTGATGTCTATACCCATGTTTTTGGGTATAAGGAATCCAGTAGTGCCCATATAAAATGTGTATATCTTGTACATATTCCGATAATAAAGATAAAACACATTTACATGCGTTTCTGGTAATTTCTTGGTCGCGAATAAGAAAAAAAACAAATTTTCAAACAATTATTTTGCTAGCATTATTTAGTCTACTATTACTTAATATTGCTATTGTTTAGCTGTACTACTATAAACAGTACATTGCTGCTGATTTCTGAATGGTGCATGGTTCATTGATGTACCCTAAATATTCCACCAAGAAGGCGTGAAAGTGAAATGAGATTCCCTTGATTTGCAAATGAACAATCTACAAAAGTCACAGGAGAAAATTAATAAAACTAGTGTGTCTTTTGCAGAAAAGTACACACTTTTTGAGAAGTAGATGGGAGGGGTGGAGGTCCAAGTCGAAATTAAAAAAATAATACAAAATAATACAAAATTGTGAGCAGATTGTGCGTTTTAGCAATGTTTCATGTGCTGTCAAACAAAGTTATTAATGATCAGCATCAATCACCATGATCATCGCGCGTGATTGTGGTCAATCGCATCCGCAAAATTATTGAATTTTCAGCCGTGTTTCTTTAAAATTCTTAAGTGCACAAGGAAAAATTAAATGTGGACCTAATTGGAGATATCTTCCGAGATGCAGGGCCTACTCCGATATCAACAATTTCACGAAAAAAATAATGTGAATACTGACAGCTGAATCCCCGCATCAAGGCATTATTATAATAAGATGTAAAGCGATTATTACCAATTATTATATAAACCCGTAATCTAACAAAAACGCCGGGCCGTGTAATGAGTTCGGGGTTCGTTTCCCGGTCTCGGCGGTTTGAAAAAAACAAAAATGTTTCTTCCCAATCCACTCGTAAAACTCAGTATTGTGGTAGACCCTCGGTGACCGAGAGGTAGCGAGCTCGGCATCAGACCTCTGGGGTTTGAATTTCGAATCCTGTGTCTGGAGGACAGTGTCATCTCACCATCCTCAGGAGGTTCTCCTGGCCCAATTTAGCCTGTATGTGTACAAAAGTGGCCTAAAGCCCGATTCATTTCATTTGTATACCTACAGACTGTGCTATTGCAATTGCGGAATAGATTGGAGAGGGACGGGGTCATTACCACAGCTGACATTTAAGCAGATTACAGCAAGCATGTAATGGCTTGGTTCATCGAAACGGCAATGAAAAAAAATATGATGCCCTCCAACGCTTACTGTTCATATAAACGTAAACCCCATAAGGCGACTTATTACGTCTACTAGTACTACACTATTAGATATGGCATTGTACAAACATAAAATGACCTTGAAGTATATGATATGTGCACCGAATAGACAAAAATACCCGAAGGTAAACATCCAGAAGCAAATGATCCGAAACTTTTGGTACATCGAATGTGATGAATAAAGCAATAGTAACATGTAGAGGTTACACAACAGCACCAATGCCGCATTAGCGTCCTCTCCTATAACAAGGGTCACCATAAAACTCCCCAGTAAGAGACAGCAAGCAATGACATAGAGGGGTCGTTGGCTTAAGTTCCTTTGTTCGGCCTGAAAACGTCTGTGCCAGTCAATTATCTCTTGTTCCAGGATACAATATTCATCGTTTATTTCATTCAACTGTTTTTGATATTCATCAAACCACTGAAATAGATAAACATATATCAGAAGATTCAAACGTATAGCATCACCATTCATCACGAAATTAATTCTATTATAGAGACAAGCGAAGTATATTTTGATTAGTATTGTTAATAAAAACACATCAATGTCATGTAATTACATCACAGACTGTCATAAGGTAGCTCGGGGTAGATCTATAGCAAACACTTATAGTCAGTTGGCCAGAGGTGGCCAAGGAGGGTTTCGTCACCACTTGAGCGTGCATACCTAAAACCTTTTTTAGTATGTCAAAGGGACCTCTGGGCATAACTAGCACCCGGTTGTCGGGTTGCAGGTGTGTGCATGAGTTTTTGATGAACAAAATACGATTTATTATTACGAAACCACAAAAAAATTAATTCCGCGA